>LPNX010594968.1:55730-94981 GCA_001517045.1 Pseudotsuga menziesii | reverse complement strand
GCCAATCGCTCCCTCCACTACAATGCAGGCACATGTGAGTGAACCCTTTAAAGGATTGAACAATTTCTTTTTGCTATCAAGGAATATCTGGGCGAAATTCACCTAAATATAGAATGGATCCAATCCATTGGAATGGATTCACCAATTAGGTCTATTAGGATTGGATCCCTGTCAAATCCCCCATGCTTGTATTCCTTTGTGTGAGGTTTGACAAATTTTTAGACTCCTGTCGAGCCGGTTGTTTCTCAAAATTGTGGGGTAGGGTAAGCAAGGCCTACCCAGAATAAAAGTTAAAAGAATCCCTTAAAAAACCGCTTCTTAAAAGTCCCCGACCGGACACGGACTCGGTGCATCGTCGAGTCTTATAACTCCGAAGTAACTTTATAAGGAATTGGTATTTTTTTTTCAGAAAGAAAAATATCAGTTTTTTATTGATATCAAAAAACTGATGTACAGATATCAACACGAAAAGATATTGCTTTTGGTCTAATAGGTATAACTGTATTCTTTCATATATAACACTAAAGGACTGTAGCTAAACGATGGGGGTGGAATTCTCCATAAAAAGATTCCTTCATATATAACGCTAAAGGACTAAGGGACTGTAGCTAAACAATGGGGTGGAAATATTGGCATCTTATATGACCATAATACAAAAAAAAAACCACAAATCAAAGGAGTGTTAAGAGTGCATCTGGCCAGAAACCCTCTAAATCTGCCAAGTTCCATCTTTAGCTCCACACCATCGATGCATTCCCATATGTGACATATACCTTCTTTAAGTTGAAGGCTCCTTTTCGAAAGAAGGTATGCTTCTTGGTTCCTTTCACGATAATATGTTGATAAGTGGAGAGTTGGAATAAGTCCAAGATCCTCATGATGTCATCATATAAAGGGGCCAGGTGAATGTTGTTGGGGCGCCTTTTATTGTTAATCCATTCAATGACCAAATTTGAATCACTCAGAATATGAACCTATTGAACATGTGAGTGGACAGACATATAAAGGCCTAATCTCATATCATGTAACTTAGCAGAGTTATTAGAAACATGACCCAAACCTACAGCAAAATATATTTGGTGTGACACTGAGAGATGGAGAGTGCCACCTGCTCCTCCAGTAGGGCGGTGGAAAAGAGTAGCTCCATAAAAAAAAAAGGAAAAATTGATCGATACAAATAATCTAATGCCGACGAAAGCTTTGAGAAGGTGTGACATGTGGAAACAAGTTGAAAATAGCAAGGCCCTTTGTGGCACAGATGAAAGGGTAGGTCACCCTATCCTCAAAAATAAAAAGATTCCTAGTGTTCCAGATGCTCCAAATAATGATTGTTGGAAGAGCTTTAAATACATTGAAAGCTGGAGTATTGCACCAGTGAAGAAAATCCTCTAATATATTTTCACCATTCCACACAAAAGGGAATCCCTTCATATAACAAAGATGATCTTAGAATTGTTTTGAGTAGTTGCGGGTCAGAAAAAAAAAATGATAAATTCTTTCACTGGATGCATTACATAGGTGTTTGTGTTTTGAGGAAAATCAGAGATGTTTGAACTTTAAAAAATTTATCAAACAATTTCAGCACTTATGAATTTCATAAATCAACCATAGCCACATGAATATTTATATCAGCCACATATGAATCTTTATATCATCCACATATCAATCTTTATATCATCCACATATGAATCTCATAAATAAACAAGCCACATAATTCAGCTCCATAACTTATCCATATAAATCAATCAACCATGAGAGACAAGATATACCCTGGGAAACCCCTCCAAACACGAGGAAGAAAAAACCAACAATTCTTTGAGTATGATAGATAGATTTACAGATAATAGTTTACAACGCATAAGCTGATTTCCCGATATGAGATATCACCTCAGCATTAGAGAAGAGAGATCCAATGTAAACCTGCAAAAACAATTGTATGCAACTGTATTCAATTGTATTGAACTTGCCATATGCCTAACATATTAATAACAAGCCAAAAACCCTAGCATGCAGAAGGTAGCACATAGGAGGTTCAGTAAACACATTGAGAGCACCACATAGTGCATTCATAAGGAGGAGGACTTAACTAGAACTCCCTCCATGCAAACATTAGCGCCCTTCCTTTATTCAATTAGCTTTAACTGAATGTTCATTGTCTTGAACTGAAAGTGAACTGACTTGAATTGAATGTTAACTGACTTGAACTGTTAAATTACTTGAACTAAATGTTGATTGACTTGTACTAAATGTTAACTTACATGAATTGAATGTTAACTGACTTGAACTAAATGTTAACTTGAACTGAATATTAACTGACTTGAACTAAATGTTAACTTTACTTGAATTGAATGTTAA
Source organism: Pseudotsuga menziesii (assembly GCA_001517045.1). Lineage (NCBI taxonomy): Eukaryota > Viridiplantae > Streptophyta > Pinopsida > Pinales > Pinaceae > Pseudotsuga > Pseudotsuga menziesii. The sequence goes on along the minus strand of LPNX010594968.1, from coordinate 92,626 downwards.
TTGACTTGAAGTGAATGTTAACTGAATGTGAATTGAACTCAATCTTTAATTGACTATTGATCACTTAGTTAACAGGCTAACTTAAGTGTCATCGGTGCTTCACTCTTAGTGCCATCCATGCACAATTTCTATAATTAACTTTTACGTTGATCTCTTTAGTTAATTGATGCATGTTGATTGATGAACATTAATCTCTTATTTACTTAACTTATTACATTCATTAATAGTTCAATTGATGCTTTGACCGATGCATTGATTGAGGCATTCATCTTTTACTGAAGCTTTATAAATTGAGTTCACTCAGACATTTGCATGGGCAATTTGAATTCTCTTTCTCTATGCTTTATCTCATTATCATTAAATAATTAATCCATGGTCCATATGCATATTATCAATACATCTTATCATATCATACTTAAAAGAATTATTTCATACATGTTGATGAACATACATATTACCTCGAACCATATAGTCATATGCTAAAATAATTCACTTTAGGGGTAGATAAGTCATAAAGGAGACTTATAGCACTCAGTGACCATGACTAGCAATATATCACATAGTATAACCACATGACTTGATACAACACAAGTCCATATCCATAATTGGAGATCCATTCTCATAGGGCACCTTCTATGAGAATACTTGACCTAATATTACTCACAAGTCTAGTCTTGATATTACTCACAAGACTTAGCTTGATATTACTTGCAAGCATTATAATACAACATCGCCACCTCGACCATATGAGGATACATAGGACCTGATATGACTCACAAGTATGAATTGATATTACTAAAAAGTCCATAGAATGACTCTTGATGTTGTGCAATCAACACTCTCTCTCAACGAGGGAGACATCTGCTGCTTTACCAGGAATTTCCTTCCATACCAAGCTTATCTCGGAAGTATCTCAACTTCGTTACTAACGGAAGCTTGTTCACAAATTTGCAATTTGCTCATCAGTAGCTATGTACTAAAATTTTATTTTTACACGTCCATTACTTCGATGAAGTAAAACTTCATCTCAATGTGTTCTATCATAACACAAAGGGTTTTTCAGAAAGTTTAACTGTTAACACCTAATAAGTGTATGCTCAAGTCTTTCACCCTAGTAGCTATCTTCCCAAGTTACACTACTCCTCAATAGATAGTGTTATCCGCAAAATAAATTTAACTTATGTAGTACTAACCGTAATACACATAGCTAATCCTAAGTTATATAATAGGTATATTGTGTATAAAAATATAATAAAGAACCTATTCTAATGTACCTCAAAGGTACTCAAACATATGCTTATCCACAAGCATTAAAATACAACAGGTTTGCTAGGTACTTTAAGAGACCAACAGGATTACTTATTCAAAGTCGCATCATGCATATCTGATTCATAATGCAGTTTCTCTAAACTAGAAACTATGGATTTCATATCCATCATATGAAACACATTAAATGTGTAATATTGTGCAGAAAGAAAATATTTTCTTTTCTTTCAATTTTCAACATTTGTAGACTTTAAGAATCTTCTACCATCTAAAGAAGTTCTTAGTGATATTTCCATTCTCAGTGATTTTCTTCAAGGCCTAATCACTTTTATAGTGATTTCATATCATGGTACCCCAAATAGCCAATTCTATGGCTATCTCTCCAAGAGGTTTAGATGTTCTCTAACTATCTAGGCTATAACGCTTCTTAAGTATCCAATACTAATCTCTAAGACTTTGACCATGTCTCTGCTCAAGTGGATTTTCTCCACAAGATATCATAGCCCTTAGCTTCCTGAGTCGTGCATGAATACTAACTAGTTTTGGGACTTTTAATTGTCTTTTCTTGTGAAGACACATCAATACTCCCTCTTCAGCTAGAGGAGTCTTTTTATACTATACCATGCTTGTTCTTGACAAAGGCTCAGTAAATATGCTGGAAATTATGCTCATCCGTGGATATGCACAAGAGTTACACAACTCCTTTCTGTACCATGTCTCGGATATAACTAACTGGGAACTTTGTAAAGTTTTACTTCTTTGCAATATGCTCTATCTTAGCAACAACTTTGATATGATCTTTCTTGATCAATGTAGTAGTCAGAATCTATATATCCCTGAAACACACTTTCACTGACGGTGACATTTCTAAATCCACATACTCTTGTTCCAAGTAGGTAACACAACACATGCTTTGTTATACATGTCTATGCAGTGACTGTAACACATATAATTGATCAATGTTAACTTCATGTGTGTGGTCATGGACTTATAGTCTAATGTTCTTGAATCTTTTCAAGAACTCTACTGAACATTTTCCTCAATCATAAGAAAATCTTTATCTAAAGACCGTTACAATTCTAAACTTCAAGAAGCATCCAAGATTCTTGCAAATAGATTATTTACGAATATGAGTACCAAACATAGTTTCTACATAGCAGGAGTTTGATTTAAACAGTTCCACTGGTTTTTCCATGAGCTAGCAAATCTAGCTTCTTCCTCTCAAAATCCAGGATGTGGGAATCATAAATTTGAGTCTTCCGTCACGGATACTCATACTCCTCTATATCTAACACATAAATGAATATAGTTAAGATAAATACATTACCTTCAGAATTCTTTATATTTCTCATAATAGAATTAGGGCGTCTATTCTATCTTCTTCCTAAGAAATATAGGAACCTCATGATCTGCTCTCTTTCAAGATCAACCATCAGAATGAATCCATATTCATGTCATTCTTTACTTGTAGGTCAGGGAATATGAATTTTTCCAACAAGACAAAATATTCTAATGGTTAGAACCATCTCATACTCATGAATTTTATTCACGTGAATATATACTGATAACAATTTACACAAGTATGTACAGATATTAATCAATTGTCTTATATCATGCACTGATTTTCAGCTTTTTATTAGTCTTATAGAAGTCCCTTGTTAGTACTTTTGAATATTAATTCAGCCCCATATTCATATAAAAAATTCAGCCTTGTATTCATCAAGGTTTATGCAATCTTTTGTTCATAACTCATGAACAATCAAGGAACACTATATCTTATATATCATGAAACAAATTATGAAGCCTTATATCAGTCCTATAAAAGTTTATATCAGTCCTATGTAAGACTATATTAGTCTTATATCGGTCCTATATAATGTCTTATAATATGGACTTCATGAGATTTACAACATGCCAATAAAGAGAGAAAACAATGTATATGCTCAACACGATTCCAAAGTCCGGGAATACATATCCTTACATATTAGTCATGAGACATATTCAAAAACCTTTAGATCTGATTTATAACAGCATATAACAATCAAAATATAAAGTACTTATCATTTATTGATTTGTGTGGCCTCCATTTTGATCTTTGCACCCTTGCGGAAAATGCCCGAGTCATGTATTCACTTGAATGGAAGAGATTCTTTGTAGTGAAAGGATTTATTCATTTCTTCATTCTTGTCGCGGGGACAATATTCTCCTCTTTAGTGCACAAAACCTTACTTTGTATGTGCCCCTCTTCTTAACTCGAGGCCTTCTTCCTGAAAATATTGGTGAGTGTATCAAAACACACCCTTGCGGTCTTCAACGGAATGATCACGAACATGAGATTGTACTTAATCAAATCAAATATGATATGCTTGGCCTTTGCTTGATTCTTCTTTAAGTTAATTTTCCCTTGTTTGGTGGTAGGATCCTATACCAATGAGGATACATACCAATCAAGGTCATGCTCTTCAAGAATGTTCAATACTCTTCCCTTCCATGTGATGAGTTGGAAGTACTTTCGATGCGGTCTTTCGGTCAAATGGAGATCAATGTCATGGCTGCAATATTTTTCTCAATTCTTCAAGATATAGGTAGGCTTATATTGCTGCATAAATATAAGCTCTTTCACCCCCAATGCTCTGATACCATGTTGATGTTTTGAGCAAAATCAGAGATGCTTGAACTTTAAAACTTTTATGAAACAATTTCAGCACTAATGAATTTCATAAATCAGCCACATATGAATCTTTATATCAGCCACATATGAATCTCATAAATAAACCAACCACATAAATCAGCCATATAAATCAATCAACCATGAGAGACAAAAATTTACCCTGGGAAAACCCTCCAAACACGGAGGATGAAAATACCATCAATTATATGAGTATGATAGATAGATTTGCAAAGAATGGTTTACAACACATAATCATATTGTCCAATAAGATATATCACCTCAACAACAGAGAAGAGAGATCCAATGTAAACCTGCAAAAACAATTGTATGCAATTGTAATCAACTGCATTGAATTTTCTGTATGCCTAGCGTATTAATAACAACCCAAAAACCCTAGCATGCATAAGGTAGTGCATAGGAGGCTCAGTAAACACAATGAGAGAACCACAGTGCATTCACAAGGAGGAACTAACTAGAACTCCCTCCATGCAAACATTAGTGCCCTTCCTTCTCATAATTGGAGATCCATTCTCATTGGGTACCTTCTACGAGAATACTTGACTTGATATTACTCAAAAGTATAGTCTTGAAATTACTCACAAGACTCATCTTGATATTACTCACAAGCTTTACAATACAATATCACCACCTCAATCTTATGAGGATAAATAGGACTTGATATGACTCACAAGTCCGACTTGATATTACTCACAAGTTCGAAGCATGACTCTTGATGTTGTACAATCAACAATAGGGGGCATTGATCATGTCCCTCCCATATTTTCTTCAATGGGAAGTCCCATATAGGTATGTGATTGGATAAAACCAGGAATAGAAAAAAATTCATTTTAAATGACACTTAATCATCCAAATAAAAAAATGCCACCATCTTTGAATAGGTGGAGCTTACCAGGACCTCAAAACATGATATCCTATATTAGGAGAATGGGTCTCGCCTTCAGTATTTTTTTACCAGAGGAGCTCATCCAATCTATCAAAGAGACTAATATGGGACGCTTTTAATGCATGAACATAAGATTCCCATGCATTCCTAAAACCCTTCTAACGATGCCCAAGAAGTCACCCGATAGCCATTCTTGAGTAAAATAAGTGGAGTTAATAGGGTCATGGATCTGTCACAGATAGAAATATCCTTGGTCTTGAAGATCCCCCACTAATTGAAAGGACAAATGTGATTCCCCTAGCCACCAATCCAAGGATATTGGCCAATTTTGAGCTTTCTACCATTCCCTATGTTCCATTCCATCCAATCACCAATAAGATCAAAATCTTGAAGCATTGCTTTCCATATTGGAAAGGTTCCTTTGGTAATTTTCCCCGGATTGGAACCACTCTTCCACTAAGAGGGGGGAGATGTATTTGTTGATCACAACAGTAGATCACAGGCCTTCACCTTTTAGAGTTTTCCAAACACCCTTTGCTGAAAGAACTTTTGAGAATTTGTTGAGGTATTTTATCCCCCAATCTCCAATATATTTTGGCCAAGATATGGATGACCAAGTATCCCAACGGAAATTAGATCCCTCTTGTGATTCCTTCCAAATAAAATTATAACATATTTTGTTAATTTGTTCCAGGATTCTGCTAGGAACATAAACCATCGAAGCCTAGTAGACAAGGACTGCCTCTAAGACAAACTTAACCAGGATGAGAATTCCTCCTCTGCTAAGCCATATATAGCACCATAATTGTAGTTTTTTCTCAATATTGGCAATAATTCATGCCCAATCCCTTTTCAATTATGTGTTTTATTTAAGCATAAATCCCAATTAAACAAGGCCATAATCTAGGTCTGCTAGGGGAAAAAATAGATGTTTGTAGATCCATGCGCTTTCATCCAAAGAGATGTTTATAACAAAAATAGAGGATTTGTTGACATTAATAAGCATAAATGTTGTGGCTTTGAAAATATCCATAAAACCTTGGAGAAGAATAATATGTCTGATGCTACCATTTGAAAAGATCAGTATGTCATCAACAAAGAAGAGATGAGAGATATAACCATTAGCGTTAATGTGAGTGCCTTTGTAAAAACCATTCAATATGGTTTGATGGATCAATATACCAAGTCCTTCCACAACCAAGAGGAAAATTAAATGGTCCAGTGGGTAGCCTTGTCTAAGGCACATCCCCGTTCTGAAAAAGGGAGATGCATAACCATTAATAAGCACTGCAAAAGAAATAGTCCAAACACATGACATAATCCAATTAACCATCTATAGGTTGAAACCAATCTGGAGGAGGACAAGACGTAGGAAAATCCAATTCACTATGTCATATTCTTTAGATAGGTAGGTTTTATAATAGGCGTTGGGAGGTGTTTTTGTATTTATAGAGTGTAATACCTTTTGGGTTGTCCTAACAACATCATGGATTTTTCTACCAGCTAAGAAAACAAATTGTTCTTGAGAGACAAATAACAAGAGAATACCCTTGATTTTGGGAGCTATTGCCATAGCTATAATCTTATATGCACAATTACAAAGAGAGATGTGTATGTAGTTATCTAGGTTATCTGAGTAGTCACATTGGGGATCAAAGTGATGAAAGTATAATTGAAAGGCGCAAGTATATTACCTAAAATTCTTGATCCTTCATTGACTTTAAGAAGGTCCATCTCGAAAAGTTCCAAGAAGGAAGTGAAGAATTCAGCGGGCCGACCATTGAGGCCTAGACTTGTGTCCCTTTGAATAGATTTGACTGCCACCCTGAGCTCCTCCAAAGAAATTTCCTACATTAGAGCTTGGTTTTGATCATTACCTACATAATTAGGATATAAGGCTATAATCCTCATCATTTGGGCAATAGAGTCCATGTTATCCTCTTTGTATAGACCTTTAAAGTGTTGGACTCCAAGAGTAGAAAGGTTCTCGAATCCAGAAACAACTTCTCCTTCTAGGTTCTAAAGTTTCCAAATATAATTCATATATTTCTTGTGGTAATGAAATGGTGGAAAAATTCAGTATTCTCACCCCCTTTCTGCATCCATATAACATGAATCTTGAGGCTCCAGAGCTCCTCATTCTTAGCTAATAATTTATTCTTCTTAGTTTCCAAATCTATGAAGTTCTTGTTCATAGCTAGAGTACTAAAACCAGAAGGATTAGATCAAATATAATAAATGAATGTCTCTTTCCACTAAATCAAAATCCTCACTCCTTTTCTTTCTTTTTTAGTCATCCATCGAATGGTTTCCACTTTTAAGAGCTTCAAATTATGGAGGAATTGAATAGCTATCGAAGATCTGAGAGATGGATTGTAGGGAGTTCAAATACTTCAGACTAGATGACAATGTTCTGGGTACTCCAACCATTATGCACAGAACTTTTATGGGTTGGGAGTCTTGTGATCAATGACATAAACCTCGATCAATATAGGAAAATGATCAGAATCCCCATCTGCTACAAACCAATGTTTAATGATGGAAGCATTATGTATAAGATCTTCAGACACAAGTAAACGGTCAAGCCTTTTGGAAATAGAGTCCTATCCAACCTTCATATTCCTCCATGTAGGATTGAGTGTAACAGGAGGAATATCAAACAATATAGTCTCTTCCAATATTATGAGGAAATAGGAAAATAACATATCATTATGAGTAGTCTCACCCCAAATTTCTGTATCTCCCAGAGTGAATTTGAAATCCCCACCGATAATGAGTCTACCTTGTGATAAAATGTTGAGGTTGAAAAATCGCTCCCATAAATCAAATCTATTGGAGTATGTCCCACATATTTTAATCAAGTTGACGTTATGACCAATTTATATGGAAAAAAGAGTGACCCCCAAAATTGATGCCAAATCCTAGGAGTTAATAATGAGATATGAACTCTTGAGCCAACCAGTCACAATACCTATGGATCTTGTGGAAGAATCAAGACCAAAAACATCCCACCCTATCAAGAGAATTATAAGATCACTAATAAGAGTGTCATTGATGTGAATGGTTTCTTATAGGAAATGAAATCGGGCTTTTCTCAATAAATAACTCTCATAAGGGCTAGTATTTTTGCAGGTATCCCTAGCCCATGATAGTTGTAGGAGAGATCCAACATTAAGTAACCCTGTGGAGGGAATTTCTTGCTCTAAGATTCCTATGGATGGTTTTTTGAACACCAAAGCTTATTTCTCATAAGGCTTGGTCACACGCAAATGTTAGGGCCGATCTACAACCCCTGAGCCTCAAAGAGGTATTTTTCTTGTTTGTATCTAATCTTGTGTAGATGATGGAGGTTGTAACCAGTCATATTTATGAACTGAGGTTGTATCTTCTTTGTAATATAGGGAAGGGTTGGGCGTGTGACAACGGAATAGGAGTGGAGAAAACATGTTCTGAAGGACCTTCAGAGATCTGAAAAGCAGAGAAATTGTTGTGTTGGGAAACACCTTAGGTGATAGGAGAATATATGAGGGGTTGTGAGGGAAGAGGGGTAGATGAACCAGGAGAGAATGCATGGGAGGACGGATATATAGGTAAATGTTGACCTCTCTAAGACGGAGGGAGAGCCACTAGATTACCAAACCCATGAGGGGAAAGGTCCTCTTTTGAAATGTTCACCGTACATAGAGAAAGAAGTGAAGGAGATAGATGAGGGCCTAAGGAATTTATACCCACTAATGAACTAAGGGAGAGGTCATCTTCAAAGAGGATGGTACCTAGTTACCCTTCGAAACATATGAAGAAGGAAACACCACGGGGGCACATAAACTAGATAAAAATTGATTCCTTTTGCAAATAGATAAGATGACCCATAAAGGGAAAGATTACATGGATTAGGATCTTTCTAAATGACAGTGCAATTAAGGGTGGGTGTGAATTCATCCTTTTGATGTACCAGTGAGCTTTGCAATTGCACTCCCTAAGCAAATATCTCCAGTGGCTGGCCTTTCGGAGAGACAGGACAAGAGCTCATATGGTTCCTTTCTTATTCAATTGAGGAGATGTTATGTAGGGGGCCTTCGCATTCCGAGGGTGGAGAAGAAACCCTAGAGAGAGACAAAGACAACATTTCTATAAACATGTCTTTGTTTTTCATAAAACGAGCACTATGAAACCCTAGCTTGCAATTCATCTCCAAATGACTGTGTTCATGACATATATTACACAAAAAATGAATGTCGAAATAGTCAATAAACTGTGTGAAAGAGTATGACCCCACTAATAAATCAATATCAGCCATAAGTCCTTCCCAAAGATCAACATCTAGAAGGATTCTTCCTACAATCATCAATTTCCACTAAGAAAAAATTACTTATTGCATCTCCTATGCGTTTAAAAACTACTTCAAACCAAAAAATTGGTGGGAGTCCAGGAAACTTTTCCCATAGACGTCAATTGTACTACTTCTCTATACGACCATAAGAAAATGGAGACCATTTTTGGAGCCTAAGAGCAATGTACCCCCATTTCCAAAACCCTTCCAATATGGAGACTGCTTCACACTTAGACAAGAATGTGATACAAACCAACCTCAGGATAACTGAATGTTTTTTGGATGGAAACCTTGACGGACAGATCGGTACTTAGAGACCCATTTTCGAAGACCGTTCAAGCTCATAAATTTACCATAAAATCTCCCAACTAGGAATTTTTTCGACAGATCCTTGGTTTCTACAAAATCTACATCATCTACTCGCACGAGAGCATGAGGTTTGATCTTCCTTTAGACACATGTTTTCCAAAGCAACAAAGACTAGAAGACTAAGGTTTGCAGAGGGGTTCTGGGGAATATAGGATTTTGAGCTGCTATGTGTAACCTTTGTTCTTGATTCAAAAGGTAAATAAATAGAGAGAGGTAGGAGGGTTGAAGTAAAGTTTGAAACCCTAGTCCCCAAAACTTTTGGGAGGTTGTGCTCATTTGAAACTTGAAAATCAATCGGTTTACTGGGGCCCCTATGTTATAATTTTATACATCAATTATGGTTATATTAGGTCTTCAAACAATTAGCATTATATCATAATTACCATATGCAATAGGATCACTAGAAGAAAGCCACGGATAATTAAACAAAAGTACACAAATATTTTCCTTTGGGAAACCCTTCAAGGGAATAAAACCCAACAAAATTCTTCAATGTAGATTCAGCATTAAGTACAATTTCTTCTAGTACAATCCAAGAGCTAAATTCTCTTCCATGCAAATATCCTGAATATAGATAAGATAAGAAACCCAAAGATAAGATATCTTCACTTAGCAGCAACTCTCTTTCCTTTTGTGCATTGGATCTTCTCTCTCTCTAAAGAACTTGCTCCAAGTGAGTGTGTGTCTGAAGTGCACCTCCCCTATTTATACATGTTTTCCAAGTGACTTTTACTTATGGGGTTGATTTGTCAACTTCGCTAATTGGGATGACTTGAATATAAAATTATTTACAAGATTTTCTGAATTCTTTTGGGTCGACTTTGCAAGAGTGTTTTACATTGATTATTTCAAGGTTATTTACATGAAAAAATACAATAATAATATCTCAAAATGGAGTACAATAATAATACACCAATAATACAAGAAGAATATCTTGAAGTTACACAATCTTCAACACTCCCTCTTAACAAGGAAGGTATTCTTCTATCATGATGATCATCGTCATCATAGCTAATGCAACTCTATGCTCATACCATTGACTTCTGACATCTCTGATATCTATACATCATAAGAAGTTCTCATAAAGTGGGTACAATCCATGAGCACAAATTATGTCACTAGGTTACTACCTGTGTTACCGCACTATCATCTCATGAAGGTAGCATGGGAGCACTAATTATGTCACCAAGTGACTACCCACTATCACCTCAAGTTGAGACCGCTCATATCTCACTGAATTGGCCTAATAGTCTTTTTAGAACAGAGGATCTCAACCACTCAGTTCAAACAAAACTATCATACTAGTCCTTTTTCATACTAGTGGAGAATATACAACTCTCCTGAGCTATCCCGTTTTCATGCTAAAGGAGAATACACACAACTCTCACTGAGCTATCCCTTTTTCATGCAAGAGGAGAGTACACAAATTTTCTCAGTGCCATCCCTTTTTCATGCTAGATGAGCATTCTCGATTCCATCCCTTTTTCATGCAGGATGAGAGTTCACCACTTTTCTTAATGCCAACCTTTTTTCATGTTGGATGAGATTTCTTAGTGCCAACCCTTTTTGATGCTGGATGAGAATGCCAAACCTCTTTACAGTGCTAACCCTTTTTCATGCTAGACATAAAGATCATATGTATTTCATTGTATCAACCCTTTTTCATGCTAGACGTAAATATCACATGTATTTCACAGTGTCAACCCTTTTTCATGTTGGACGTAAATCTACATTGCCAGCTGACACCGTTTTTCATGTTGGATGCATATATTTACAGTGTCATCCCTTTTCCATGCTATATGTAAGTCTCACACATCTCTGTAGTGCTATCCCTTTTTCATCTTGGATGCATATCTTTACAATGCCAACCCTTTTCATGTTGGATGTGAGAACCACTAGTCTGTATCTGGGAATCATCACTTCCTTTTACGAGGGGCGTCGATCTGGACCTCTTCCAAGCTTTTCACTGAAGTAATCAAAATTCACCCTTGACAGAGGCTTGGTCAACATATCGACTATCTTGTCATCTGTCGCCACATATAAAAGCCCCAATACTCCTCTCTGCACTATATCTATGATATAGTGGTACCTGATCCTGATGTGCTTCTACTCGTCATGAAACTCAAAAAACTTCACAAAGATTTGTTTGTCACAGAAAATACAAGTTGCTTCTAACTTGATATCGATCAATCTTGCAAGTAGCTTTTGAAGCCACACTGCCTCACAACTAGTTAAAATCTGGCTTGGTTGTACTTAATTCCACTCTCGTATGCTTCCTGTTTAAACCAGGAAATCATGTCAGATCCCAAATTGAAGCAGTACCCTGAAGTGATATTCATATTTGTGGCATTGTTGGCCTAATCTTAATCAACATAGCCTTGCGGGTTAATCCTCTGATATGTCGCATATCTAATCCCATAATCAATCATACCCTTCAGGTACCTCAACACATTATTTGTAGCAATCAGGTGAACATGTCTCGGCTCTACCACGTACTGGCTCAATGTGTTCACCACAAAGCATATATTTGGCTTTGTGTTTGTTAAGTAAATCAATGAACCAATCATTTGTTTGTATAATGCGGCATCAACTGTCTATGAAGTTGTATCACATAACAACTTCAAATTTGATGCCATAGGTCTAGCCATGGCCTTGCAGTCCATCGTCCTAAATCTCTTCAAGATCTCTATTACATATATTCCTTGGCAAGGGAAAATATCATCTAGATTCTGCCACACCACTAATCCCAAGAATCATGTCAATATTCTTGAACTCTGAGATATACTCCCTCTCAATGAGGGAAGACTTGTGGTGTCAATATAAGCATATCCTTGATATGTTGAGGACAATGATCCTTTCTTGGATAGAGGCTAAGTGATCATGTCTCTCAATCTATCTTTGAAATGTGTGTTATAGTGACTCCCTCTAAATCGGGCCTTATGTTCTCCCTCTGAAGTGGAGCATCATGCTCTCTTTGTATATGGACATCCTATACTGGAGTGACTGGTATCCTTCTCTGTTGTTGATCTTTTATGTATCCATCTCACATAAAATGAGTCTACTGAAATGAGCTTCCTGTTCTCGAGGTCATTGGATACCAAGATCCATCATCCCGAACTCTGTAGCAAGCTTCTCTCTTAAACCCATATATGAGCTCCTTGTCTTTTGTAATCAACCATATTCAACCTTGCTGGAAACGATGAAATCCACATCACTCTAAGTGATCCTCGAACACATCATGTAACTTTGTTTCTTGGCATACTATGCCCTAGGTGCCTTCTTCAATCCGTACAAGGCCTTCTTCAACTTCCACACATGTGTATTCCTGCCATGTGTCTCAAATCCCAATGGCAAATCCACATGCAATTATTATTCTACTACGCCATTCAAGAAAGTTTTCATCACATCCATATTGGGTACCTTTCACTTCATCACTACAGTAATCACAAGTATATCTCTAATTGATGAGCATCTCGCTACTGGTGCAAATGTCTCCTCATAGTCAAATCCTTCTTTCCGGGAGAAGCAATGAGCCACAAAACTTGCCTTATACCTATGTAGTAGGTAGATTGAGTAAATATTTTTAAATGTCATAGTTGAAAATTCGTCACTTGTTCTTCGAAACAAGTCTCATTGTCCTTCTCTTGTAGGTCACAACACATGATCTTTCCTACAGGTCAAATTCAATCATTTGATAAGTAACATTTCATAATCATCAAATCACATTGAAATTACAATGGAAATGCATAAATCGCATATTTATGCAACCATTTTAGCTAATGCTTCAGCACAACACTCATCAATATATGGTAACTTACTAGATTCTTTCCATCTCTACCAAAACATAATTAAGAGCATGCAGTGCTCCCATTATGTTGGCAAAGAGGTTTCATTCTAGATAAGAAAAAATGCCACATAGAATGTTGTGCAGCATCATAGGCTACTTACCCATCACATGTATATTAATAGTATAATGTTCTTCAATGCATTCACTCTAAAATTCATAATACATTTCCTAATTCTAATAACATAGATAGGTACACAACTAAACAATGTCATTTAAAAAAATTGATATTAGGAAATGAAAATTCAAATACTTATCTTTGTTTGGTTGGTTGGATCTTTCTTGTAGGAAATACCGGAGTCTCTAACAGTGTGCTCTGCTCCATCATCTTATTTTGAGGACCTATGTCTGTCTTTCTCACGATCGGCAATGTTGAGCAAGGATTTCACGCCATATTTTATTTGGTATTGAGTACTAGCGCCAGATCTAAGTGTCCTTTTAACAGCCACATCATCAATAGTATTTCCACTTGGCCACGTAAGAGCTTGGCCATCAACAATAGCAATTCTATATCCATGTCCTTCTAGGGTTGATATGAAGAGGATGTTCTTCTACAATACATATTTCATATTCAAAGGTCTTCCATAATTTAATCTGTAGGAGGATTCTCCTACACCTTTTACAGAATATTGATAAATATCTCGATCTTCAACTTGTGAGAAAATACATATTGCTCTTCTCTTTCCCTCTTCTTAACTGGTTCATCATCTTCTATAGCATGAGCATGATTCCTCTTCTTCTTCCCTTTCTTCGCATGGTCTTTTCCTTTGGGGAAATATCTTTCAATATGTCCATTTTCATCACAAGTGTAGCATATGTAAATTGAGTAATATTTCTAGGACCTATGAGTATTAAGATACTTCTTGAATCTTCTAGGATTCTTGTGAGAGTGATATTCCTTCTTGAACTTTGCTTTCTTCGTATGTGTTGCTAACACTTGATTATGATCTTCACCCATCTTTTTTTATCTTGCTTATTCAATTTGATTTCTAATATATTTGAGTTATTCTCCGATCTAAGAGACCCTTGTAAAGTGGGATTGGATGTAATCTAAAATTTGAATTTTCACATTCTTGAGTTGAGTTCTCAATATCATATTCCAATTGATGTACATTCCCTCAAACAACCTAGTCAAGGATTCAAACATCTCCTTGGGATTTGTTGGCCCTAGATAAATTTTGGGATATGTTGGGTACCAGTTTTATGAAATCAGTCGAAGTGTGAATGGAGCTATGACGAATGGTTAGGAAAAGCAGTCAACTTCAAAGTTTCAGCCAAGAATAAAGGAAAACCCAGTTGTTTTGACGAAATCCAACTGAAAGTTTGGTTAGGCGGTTAGGAGTCATGTCCACTTACATTTATGGGATCAGGTAGTGGGCGCGGGTTGTAAAATGGCTGATAGAGCCTATATATATGTAACAGGTTGGTATTTTGGGGGTTAGCTAGTTCTTGACAAAATAGTGGACTTTTTGTACTTTGAAGAAGAAATTATGTATTGTTTTGTCGAATTCTAAGTTGTGTTAGAGTCACAGAGTGTGAGGATCGATCTACAAGATATGTTCCCAAATATGATGTAATGAAGTTTTGGGGAGATGTATGTAGGCTATGTGCACAGACTTAAGCATTTGAGTTGCGAATCTATCAAATAAATGAGCACTTTTGTAGTTTTTTCCATCCTGGGTTTGACTGTTAAATCTTTGGTGTTCATTGTGCATGATGTTTGTGTTCAATTATTATTTGTTTAATTATACATCGATAGATAGTCACAAATGTGTGAATGAATGGAATACTAATTCAATGAATATTATGCTTTTGGGGATTTGTTGAAATGTCATAATGAATCTGGGAATATTTGTCGTTGTTGAGGATTTGTCGAAGTTAGCATGTCAAGATTTTGTCTGAATTGTGTGTCGAAGCTCCCCTTCATCACTATGGAAACATGGTTCCTATAGTCCCCTAGGTACTTTGGGTGAGACCTCATCTTCTCTACAAGTGTTGTTTAAAGGGATAAATCCCTTTCAGGGTGGTATCTTGGTTTTTGTTGGCATGATGGTGTGTGAACCTAGGTTATGTTAAGATTGTGCCAAAAAATGGATCTGTCATCGGGACCGGGATCATTGTAAAGGGGATATGTTTATGTGGCATCCATCAAAGCTTGAGATCGAGATGTGACTATATTAGAAGTCAAAGAAATTTGCTCAAGAAGAAAATTGAGATCTGTGACTATCTCTAAGATAGTGGTTGGGAAAGTATGTCTAATGTAATACCCATGAAGTTTTTTTCGGTGAGAGTTGTATTATGTTAAATGATTGGTTTTCAAGGTTGACATTCCAGAAGACAAATTTCCAAGGGGGTGAACTTAATAGCTGGACACCTCAGTTGATCCAATGACTAAAGTGTGCCAATAACAAGATATCAATGGTTGTCGAATATTGGGTTGATAGTATCCTAGAGGGATATATCACTGAGTTTGTTGTTGATATTGTCAAATCATATAGCGAAGCATAGCGAGACTTCTTTCGAGGTCCACGAGGTAGGTATTTGAAATCCTTGAAGTTGTGGATTAAGATGCTCTTATGTGAAAAAAGGAGTATTGAGAATGAACTCCAACGAGTAAAGAAATTGTACGCAGAAGGAATGGGTATTGACTGTAGGAAGGTATGGGGAGAATGTGTGTGATAAGATGAAATGATCTAGGGAGAATTAATTGATATTAAAGAAGAGTGTGGTCTCCTGAGGAGTAGGAAGAGATTTCGGCCGAACAAGAGGAGAAGGACTGGGACCAAGAGAGGGAGTTGCAGTGCAACCAGAAGGGTAGACTACAAATTGGTACGATAGCTCGACGAGGAGTATTGTGAAGAAGAAGAAGAATACTAGCTTATTTCATAGGAGGAAGAAGTCCCGGATTTGCAACAGACCTGAGGTTGTGACATACTCATGACCCCGCATACATCTCCTTAAAAAGAGGTAAGATATAATATTTTGCCGCAGTGTTTTACAAAAAATTAGAATAATAGTGATAGGAAGAACAATGGTATATCAAATAGTAAATTCCATAGTAGTACACCTCCAAGTTCAAGTTCGCCAGTACCCTAGAGGCATAGAATGGCTGGGAATAATATGAATTTGCCTATATTTTATGGAAATGTATCATAGGATCCAGAGTAACATTGGTTCCTATCTGAAGCAGTATGGACTGTTCAACAGGTCCAATATGAGACCATCAAGAGGGCCCAGATGATCATGACCTTCAAGGGTCAGGTGTTGGATTAATACATGATGTTTTCCATTATTCCTACGGGAACTCCTCAAAGGACATTACCTAAGATTAAGTTTGGATTGAAATATGAGTTTAAGAATTCAAAGTATGAGTCGTGATGCATCATGGAGTTAAAAGAGATCAAGCTGTCACCGACTGAATCAGTGTGGGACTTCAACCAGAGATTCAAAACTTTGATGGCTAAGGTAAGATTCCACATGTATGATGTACAACATAAAGAATGGTTTATAGTTGTTTTATTACCACACATTCGAGTACCTTTGATGTAGAAAAATATTGTGTCTCAATCTGAGGAATTAGAGCTTTCCATGAAGATGGAAGCTTCACTAGTTGAAGAAATTGGTGTTTGAATGGTTCAAATCCAATCACAATTGGATAATTTTTCATTACAACTTCAAGATATAAAAAAGGGAAAGGAGGTTCATGAAGAGATATAGTGTATGAGATGTAAGACAGAAGGACATCACAATGATCAGTGTCTGGTTTTTCATGAATATTTGGCCGCTGGAGCACCGAACCCACTCAGTCAATCAGGTATGCCATGGTGCATATTATTCCAAACTCGAGGACATTGATCAGAAGAATGCTTATATCTATAGAAAATAGTAAGTACCCATACAAACCTTTATTGTAACTTTTGTCGATCTGTCACGCATGATGAAAATGATTGTTGATCATATCAGATTCTTCAAGAACATACAGTTGATACTTACCTAATGAAGGGTGATGAACAAATCCAAGATGAAAGATAAAATGCACAGTTTAATCAGCCAAGGGGTAGATTCCGCAGATGGGGAAGAGAAGGATTTGGTCATGGTAGAGTTCATTTAATATGTTATAACTACTTTCAGTCGAGACATTATTCCATAGACTGCCAAAATCTAACTTCGCTATGGTAAAGCGTTGCACCACACAATTGAAGATTTCCTATAGCTCATTGCGAAGTGGAAAGCCAAAACAAATCATATTCAGAACCAACTTCAGAATGAAAAATGGAATGTTTAAAAGATTACAGTTGAACCAAGATAAAATCCACCGACTAACGTTGTTGTTACCAGAGCAGGAGCTGCGACAGGAGAAGATAAACTAAGTCATTTCCAGGATTCAAGGATCCAACCAGCAGCACAAAGAAAGGTGCCTTTTGATGTAAAGAAAGAGAAATGGGTCCTATTTGAGGCCCAGAATGAATTTATGGGAAGAGATAATGGAGCTTAAACTTAGAATGTTCCTCCAATATTATGATTAGGGGCCCTTCTACAACATGTCTCCTCGCTTTTACCGATCTGTTCCAGATAATTCAACAAGAAAGGTAATCACTTTAAGGAATTTTTTTTAAAGTTGTATGGATTTAGTTATGGATGAGAATGCATTGGCAGAATTATCTAGACTGATAGGAGAACCAGAAGAATATTTTCGACAAGAAAAAATTGTAAATCATATTCATAAAAGGAGAAAGACTAGGAGGGAACTGCGCATCAACGCCCAAATTGGGGATTCTGATATGGATTTAATTATATTATATATGGGCTCAGATGTTAACATTCTGACTAAGAAAACACGGGAAAGTATGGGGATACCAAACTATTATGGTCTCTAGTTCAACTGTGGTTGGAAAATCAGTTGAAAGTTAGACCAAATCGTCGACTAGCAGGAGTCCTTGTCGAAGTGGAGCGGCTACGAACTTATATATATTTTGAAGTAATATAAATTTTTGATGACACTAATCCATACCCAACACTCTTGGGTATCGTCTGGGCCATTGAAAATAAAACCATCATCAATTTCAAGAAGAGTATCTTGTCATTCAAGGATTCAAAGATGATAGTAGTTGTGCCATTGGATCTACTGGAAGGACAGTGGTACATGGAACCTGTCCGAGATTAATATCGTGAAGGGGACTTGGATAATATCTACAATATCTCCTCCTGATTGGATGATTATATTGATTCGACAGCTGATATTAAGTTGAGTTGGAAAAATGTCATCTCATGTTCATCTGATTCGGGGGAAGCATTGGAAATTGGAAGAATCAGTTACATGAGGTTCTGATGCGAAAAATGTTAATTTTGTACCTAGGAAAGTGTTCCCCTAGGTGACTTTAGTCTTAGTCACTTAAAAGGGGAAATAAAGTGACCCTTGCATTAAATGACTTAAGTGGGGCATTTAATTTGACTTTAGAGAGTAAAGTCACTTTTTGATAAATTTAAGTGGGTGAGGGAAATAAATGTGAGCATTTAATCTCATCCACCAATCTAATCAAATCTCCACCTTTAGATTAGATAAACTCTAGGGTTCTCTCAAAAAGGCAAGGGAAGCTCATTTTCCTCACTTTTGCAAATTGAAGTGAATGAGAGAGCTAAGAGAGAAAGTTTCCATTTTTCTCAGAAAGAGAAAAAAATTGCAGCACACAAATTGAGGGAAAGGACAACAGTAGAAAGGGAACAAAAATCGAGGAGAGGACAACAACATTTATTTCTGGTCCGTACAGTACGGTTTTTGAAGCAGTAGGCACAATTTTTGAGGCATATTTCTAGGCACGATTTTTTAGAAAAAATTCTTGGGCACTGATTTCGAGGTCCGTACAGTACAATCCATACAGTGGTACGGAAATCGAGGCAAAAAACAAAAAAAAAACTAAGTTTGATTTTGTCTATTTGGCATGGAAAACGAGGTAGAATATTTCTCTTCCGGGTTGAGATAAGCTGGTCTGAAAATTTTTGAGTTTTGCTGTAAATTTCCTGATAATAAAATCTCTCTCTCTAGCTAGTTTTCCCCTTGTGGGTTTTCCCAAGGCCATTGGCCAAAAATTTCTGAGTATTGTGTGTTGAATCATGTGCATATTTTTTATTTTATGTCCATGAAAAAGTGAAGTTACAACAGTGTTATTAAGTCTGAAATTTATGTTTATTTCTATCATTAAAAGTTCTGGGTTTGAAATAAACTGAGAAAAAAAAATTAACTTATAACCGAAGGTTGAAACTTGTGAAAAAACTACATGGTATCAGAGCTGAGTGGGGCAGAAAACTAATTATTTGTAGACTGGAAGTCATTTCCAGAATTCAGAAAAAACTTTTGTGACAATAGTACATTTTTCTTAAACTTGTTCTTTAAGAAAAATGACTTCCGTTGGGTTGAGAACTGAGGATAGGCTGGATGGGGAAATGAAATTTGTCTCATGGAAGACCCCGATTTTACTTGTATTGAGGGAGAATGAGTTGTGGGAGGAGGTAGTTAGAAACACTACAGCAAATCCCATTGCCATTCCCACTACTATAGATGCAATAGCATTTTCAACCTTTAATAAAAAATATATTAAATCCATGAGGATTATCTTAGATGATGTTAAAGACCATGTTATACCTCACATTTCAGCGAAGGATCATGCGCATGAGATGTGGACTACTTTGACCAGATTGTTTGAGAGTTCCAATGAGAATAGGAAGATGGTTCTAAGAGAGAAAATGAAGAGTATCAAGATGGTCAAAGGAGAGGTTTGTATGAATTATCTTACTAGGATTTCTCAGGTGAGAGATGAGCTTGCAGCTGTTGGGGTGGTGGTTACTGGTCCTGAACTAGTCCGTACAGCCTTGAATGGGGTGACTGCACCTTGGTTTGTGTTTGTACAGGGTTTTGTGTCTAGAGAGAACTTACCATCATGGGATAGGTCTGTGATGATTTTGTTCAGGAGGAGACTTGGAGGGGTCTTCTACAGTGAAGTGGTTTGACTAGGAGGCAGGATGAGGAGGATGTGGCATTGACAGCAAAGGGGATGAAGAACATAAAGAAGGGTCCCAAGAAGAGTGGGGCCAAGAAGCAGGATGGGTAGAATAAGGATTTGAGCACTATAAATTTATTTTCATGTCACAAGATGGGACACTATGTTGGGAAGTGTCCTAACAAGAAGAAGAAGCAACATTAGATAGCAGCTTCAGTGGAAGTTGATTACTTTGTCGCGAGATTTCAGAGTGAGTTTTCTCTATGCATTGGGCATGCTGAGATTGAGAGAGCATCTATTCTCACCAGTGTGACAAACAGAGGGGGTTTTCCCTGGTGACAGACCATTTCTACAGTGCATCTACTTTCAACACTTGGTATATAGATAGCGAAGCCTCGAGCCACATGGCAAGTGCTCGTGAGATGTTCTCCAAGCTTTCATAGACAAAGACAGATGTGGAGGTTGTGTTGGGAGATGACTAAGCAGTCAAATTTGTTGGGAGTGGGACCATTACCTTTCAGAGGGAGTCCATGAGTCCCATGGTGTTGCGAGATGTATTGTATGTACCTGGGCTGAACAAGAACCTACTTTTAGTTTCCATGATCGAGGATCAGAGTCTTGGGTTGTCTTTCATAGATGGACATGTGCACATGTTTCCCAAGACTGCAAGACCATCTGCTTCAGTTGCTATTGGAGTGATATGCGGGAAAATGTATAGGCTCTTGTTTCGTCCCTAGCATGCCTTAGCACATAACAGCGGCAGTGAGCTTTGTGATCTTTGGCATAGGAGGATGGCTCACTTGCATCATCCAGCCTTAGGGTTGTTGAGACATATGGTTACAGCTTTACCAGAGTTCAACACAAGGTAGAGTGATGTGTGCAGGGGGGTGTTCTTTGGGAAAGTACAACAAGACTGCTTTTCCAAGCAGTGATAGCAGGTCAGCAGGGACCCTTCACTTGATACATTCATATTTGTGTGGACCGATGTCTTATGTTTCCTTGAGAGGATACGAGTACTATGCGACATTCATTTATGACCATTCCAGGAAGACCTCGATCTACTTTCTGAAGAGCAATAAGTCCGAGGAAGTCTTGCAAAGGTTCCAAGAGTTCAAATATCTTGTGGAGAACCAAACAGAGAGGAAGATCTGAGTTCTTAGATAGGATAACGGAGGTGAGTATACCTCCAAGGAGTTTGATGAATTTTTCACACATGAGGGTATCAAGGGGCAGTTGAAAGCTCTATATACCCCAGAGCAGAATGGAGTAGTAGAGAGGAAGAACAGGTCCTTTGTTGGAGCAGCCCGAGCTATGCTACATGACCAGTCTCTTCCTTTCTTTCTCTAGGTTAAGGCTTGCAGCACAGTTGTATATCTTCAAAACGGGAGTCCCCATTGTACCATTAGGAATATGACACCTGAGGAGTGTTTTTCAGGAAAGAATCCTAAAGTTAGCCATTTTCGAATATTTGGTAGTCTAACTTACTCTCATGTCCCTTCAAAGAAGAGGACAAAGTTGGATCCCACTGTAGAGAAGGGAATATTTGTGCACTATGATGAGACTTCAAAGGCCTTCCGCATTTACCTTCCCTCTCAGAGGAAAGTGGTGGTGAGAAGGGATGTGAAGTTTGAGGAGGAGCGGGCCTTCAGAAATTCGATAGAGTTAGAGCAGGGAGAGCAGCAGGTTCCTGCACCTCAGGTTGTTACGCAGATTCCATCAACACAGCAGTTAGGATCACAGGTTTCTGGGGTAACAGGACCACACAATGTAGGAACAGGTTCAGTGGTTCATCCAGCAGGGTCTTCGAGGACTGGTGATGGGTCTACTATTACAGGTACATCGTACAGGGGATCAGGATCAAGATTAGGATTATAGGTTACACCTGGTGTTGGTACACCAGCTTCAGGTTCACAGGTGATTGGGGGTACTAGCTCTGGTAGTTCTTCAGATGAGGACAGCCCAGTGTGGGAGCTGTCTTCAGGGAAGAAGAACCCTAAGTGGCTTTGAGAGACCTTGAATGATGCTTTGAAGGTTGGGAAACCCAGGGAGTAAGTGAGGGTTGTCAACATTCCTAAAAGATTGGGAATATTGTTGGTAGCTAGTACACAAGATTCTGAGCCTTATGCTTTTGAGGAGGCCTCCCAGAATTCAGTTTGGGGAGATGCCATGATGGATGAGTACCATTCAATCATGAAGAGTGATGTATCGGAGATATTTCTGAGATTTGAGGGGAAGTTAGTGGTGACTTCTCGGCGGCTTTACAAGCTAAAGCATGCAATGAATGGGAGTGTGGAGAAGTACAAAGAGAATTTTGTAGCGCTGGGGTTTTCACAGGTTAAGGGCATTTATTATGATGATATTTTTGCACTGGTTGTTCGGTATACTTATATCAAGGCATTGATCTCCATTGTAGCGGAAATGGGTCGGAAGATCCATCAGATGGATGTGAAGAACACATTTCTCAATGGGATCATACAGGAGTAGATCTATGTTGAGTATCCTAAGGGATTTGAGATTCATGAGAGAGAGTCTCATGTTTGCAGGTTGAAGAAGGCCTTATATGGGTTGAAGCAAGCTCCTAGAGCTTGGTACTCCGAGATCAATTCTTACTTGTTGAGTATGGGGTTTCAGAAGAGTGGAGCAGATGTGAATCTCTACTTCATCATGGTTGGATATGATTCGCTTATTCTTCTGATATGTGTTGATGACTTGTTTACCACAAGGAGAGAGAGACCCATTGCATATTGTAAGAAGGATCGTGCAGCAGAGTACGAGATCACTGATATTGGACTGATGCATTATTTTCTCGGATTGGAGGTTTGGCAGGAGCCTGGACATATTTTCCTGGGGCAAGGAAAGTATGCGGTTGATATTTTGAGGAGATTCGGGATGGAGGATTACAGACCTATGTTGACACGTATGATCACCAACTAGAAGAAGCTTCATGCTTCTGAGGGAGAGTCGGTGGATCCTACTTTATACCGTCGGCTTATTGGGTCATTGATGTATCTGGTCAACACTCGACCAGATTTGTGTTTTGCATTGAACACTCTTATCCAATTTATGGTTGAGCCTAGGAGTGTGCATTGGGTCGCTGCAAAACATGTGTTGCATTATCTAGCTCGTACAATGGATTTTGGTCTGGACTACAGGAGGTCATACGGGATTAGATTGGTTGGTTATACAAACGCGGATTGGGTAGGCAGTGTGGCAGACCGAAAGAGCACTTTCGGATGTTGATTTAGTTTGGGCTTGGTAGTAGTGTCGTGGTTCAATCCAAAGCATAAATTTGTTGCATTGAGTTCTACTGAGGCTGAGTATATGGCAGCCATTCAGGCCAGCTGTGAGGCCTTGTGTCTTCGCAAGTTGCTGGTGAATTTATTTGGTCTGGAGCTAAAGCCTACGGTGATTTACTGTGACAATCAGAGTTGCATCCACCTCTCTGAGAATCTAGTATTTCATGACCGGTCAAAGCACATTGAGATCAGATATCATTTCATTCGATACTATGTTCAGAGAGGAGCAGTTACTCTACAGTACATTTCCACTAATGAGAAGGTAGCAAACATACTGACGAAATCTTTGGGGAGGGGCAAGTTTTTCTTCTTGAGAGACAAGTTGGGAGTGGTGCAGAACACCTTCCTCGGTAAGAGGGAGTGTTAATTTTATACTTAGGAAAGTGTTCCCCTAGGTGACTTTAGATTTAGTCACTTAAAAGGGGAAATAAAGTGACCCTTGCATTAAATGACATAAGTGGAGCATTTAATTTGACTTTAGAGAGTAAAGTCACTTTTTGATAAATTTAAGTGGGTGAGTGAAATCAATATTTATGAGAAATAAATGTGAGCATTAATCTCATCCACTGATCTAATATAATCTCCAACGTTAGATTATATGAAACCTAGGGTTCTCTCAAAAAGGAAAGGGAAGGTCATTTTCCTCACTTTTGCATATTGAACTGAAGGAGAGAGCTCAAAGAGAAAGTTTCCATTTTTCTGAGAAAGAGAAAAAATAAATTGGAGCGCACAAATTGAGGGAAAGGATAGCAACAGAAAGGGCACAGAAATCGAGGAGAGGATAGAAGCATTTATTGTTGGTCTGTACAGTCCGTATGGTATGATTTTCGAAGCAGCAGGCATGATTTTCAAGGTAGATTTCTGGGCGCAATTTTTGAGGAAAAAATTCTTGGGCACGAATTTCGAGCTCTGTGCGGTATAGTCCGTACAGCGGCACGAAAAGCAAGGTAGAAAACAAAAAAATTAAGTTTGATTTTTTCTATTTGGCACAGAAAACGAGGCAAAATTTTTCTCTTCCGGGTTGAGATAAGTTGGTCTGAAAATTTCTGAGTTGTGTTGTAAATTTCCTGATAATAAAATCTCTCTCTCTCTCTCACTAGTTTTCCCCTTGTGGGTTTTTCTAGGGCCATTGGCCAAACATTTCTGAGTACTGTGTGTTGAATGGCGTGCATATTTTTTATTTTCTGTCCACGAAAAAGTGAAGTTACATCAGTGTTATTAAGTCTGAAATTTATGTTTATTTCCAGCATTTAAATTTATGGGTTTGCAATAAATTGAGACAAATTTTTTAACTTATAATCGGAGGCTGAAACTTGTGAAAAATCTACAAAAAATGGTATTGGATCACAAAGTCCCTAAGATGGGTCAGTACAAAGGTATGTTATTTGCCTACCTATGAAGGATTTCCTAAACTTGATAAATTTCTTGTAGATTTTGAATTCAAGGTACCGAAACAACGACTATTCGCCTTGGATGTGACATTGAAAGCTACTCTGGTGAGGTGGTGGGTTGTTCATAAACAATATATCACAGTTTGGTCGCATTGTCAAAGATTTCTATAGATTCGGTTCAGTGAAGGAACCCCTTATGTCAGAGATAAGTACATTCGACTAACAAGTCTTGTCGATCATATCAATGCTTGTATCATGACATGAAGGGATATACCGAGGCAAGAATGGGTGCATATGTTTCTACATACACTATATATGATACCAAGAAATTGGTATACATCGCTTGAGTTGTGATGAGGGACTATAAAATGGGATGGGATTTCCAATAGTTTCAAATAGACCTTTAGTTATGCAAATGAAATTTTGTCAATAGATGCATCCCTCCAAGTAATCAAGGACAAAAATTTTGAGGAAATATCAGTGTCATTATCGACTTTGTCACAGTGGACCGCGAA
The DNA here is from genome assembly GCA_001517045.1 of Pseudotsuga menziesii. Classification (NCBI taxonomy): domain Eukaryota; kingdom Viridiplantae; phylum Streptophyta; class Pinopsida; order Pinales; family Pinaceae; genus Pseudotsuga; species Pseudotsuga menziesii. The sequence goes on along the minus strand of LPNX010594968.1, from coordinate 67,045 downwards.
CAATATTCAAAATTTGATACACTATTACAACGTTTATGGGGAACCTGAGGATGATGATCCTAGATATATAAATATTCCAGATCAGAGGAAAGTCGAGCACTGGAGGGACCTAGTGTATCATTTGACAAATTCTTGAAGCCATGAAAGATTAATAAGGTAAATATTGGCTCTCTTGATAACCCTAAGTTTGCAAATATTGGTGATTATTGGGATGATGAGACTGTTGGAAAGATTACAGACTTGTTGCATGAATTCCAAGATCTGTTTCCTACAAAATTTTCTAAAATTGAAGGGAATTGTTGGAGATATGGGTGAGATGAAGATTCCATTAAAACCATATGCTAAACAACATCGAGTTTGTGGAATATTCTGAGTGGGTAATTCCAATGGTTACGAAAGATGAGAAAAGTAGTGAAGTTCATATTTGTGTTGACTTAATGAAATTGAATGGCATTTGTCTGCATGATCCATTCCCTACACCATTTACATATGAAGTTCTAGAGAGTGTTGGAGGCCAAGAGGTTTATTCATTCACTAATGGGTTTTCAGGATATCATTAAATAAGGATTGCTAAAGAATATCGAGATAATACCACCTTTGTGATCGAGTGGGGCTTCTTTCAGTATACAGTAATTCCATTCGGTTAGTTAAGCAGTTAAGAACCACATTGGGACATACAGGATACTATCGTAAATGTATTCGGGTTTATGTTGAAACTACAGCTCCGATGGAGAAGTTGTTAAAGAAAGATGTTTAATTCTAGTGGAATGAGGCATGTCATAACAGTCTCGACATGCTAAAAGAAAAAATGGTTTCAACTCCCATTCTGGTTTTACTGGATTGGAAAAAGGAATTTCATGTTCATGTGGATGTGTCATCGTTTCTCTCAGTGTGGTGTTGGAACAACTAGGTGAGGGTTCTATTGACCTTCTGATTGCATATGATAGTAGGAAGTTGTCAACTACATAAAATAACTACACTATGATAGGGAGAGAAGGGATTTCCATGGTTTATGCGTTGTTGAAGTTTTGACATTATCTACTGGGTGGACATTTTAAAATTTTTACGAACCATTCTGCTTTGAGATATATTTTCAATAAGCCAATGTTGGGGGGAAGATATGCCAATGTCTCCTTATTTTCCAAGATTTTAACTTCAATATTATTGTTAAGATGGAGAGGATGAATGTTGGACCTGATCACGTGTCACAGTTGGAAACAGGGGAAGAGTTGACCAACCTAGACGACAACCTACCTCATGTATACCTTTTAGTAGTAAATATGGTTGATGAATATTATGAAGATATCATACATTTTTTTACTACAAAAAGAGCACCAAATGGATACAACATAGCACAAAAGAAGCAATTAGTTATCAAGTATGAAAATTTCCAATTAATAGCTTGTCAGTTGTATAAAATGGGACCTGATGATATTTTACGATGTTGTGTCTTAGAGCATGAGCGATCAATGATTCAAGTCTAAGCTCATGATGGGGTGGCAGGAGGTCACTATGCGGGAAAATCAATTATCCAGAAGATACTATGTGTTATGGAGATAAACTTCATATGGCTTGGGGTATACCACAATAGACTGAATGACACCAGAAATCAATCCATTCCAATATGCAAGAGAAATAAAGACATCTAACACTAAGGAATATGATTTGTACCTTATTCCGGATGTTTTATGTAGATCCCCGTTGAGATTTTCTAACACACTCGTATTCACAATTCGCTCTCAACAACAGCAAACAAGAAAGGCATGCTATATATAAAAGTGTTAGGCCTACTCTAGCATATATAAACCATCATGTATAAGCTAAATAACTACATCCATGGATATAATATTCATAGTTATGCACATGTATTGGACAGGAAATGGATATTTCTATTAATAAAACAAAGATAGAACAGTGACAAACTATGTCGAAACTTCTTTGAAACAGAGAAACTGAGTCCTCCACCTGGGCCTCCACCGCTTCAATCCTTCATCACAATGGAAATCTTACAAAGCAAAGGAAATCTTGGGAAGAGCAGCACTGTTTGCTCCAAAGGGACAAAGGGATGCAGAATCAAGTATAAAGAAGTGAGGCAACAATGAACTATAGTTTCCTTGCTCTCAATATTCTCCTCCTTCAATGCATCCAATAGGCTCAATATATAGCCCTCCAAATGGGAAATGGAGGATCGAGTCCAAGCATTCTCAAGGCATATGGAAGTCCAAGAGTCAATTTATTCGGGACTCTATGAGGAAAACTCCAAAAACTTTTGTCTTCATGCACATTTCCCGATGTACGTGGGTGTTGGCTCAAAAGCTGCATGTACACGTGGATATTGCTTTAAAAGTTGTGTATACACATAAACATGTATTTTTTGGGGACTTTCTTGGGACATCATAGTATAATTTGAACAAAGGGGGTCCAAGGAGTCTGCAGAGGGACATGGAAGCCCATAAAGATGTGATCTACCAAGTGTGGTAAAATCAGCTATAACATTGTGGGATGTGTTATGTTGGCCCACTCTCCATTTGGATGCATTTCAATACTTCAAGAATTGTGACCTTTGTCAAAGGACTAGAAAGCCATCAAGACGAGATGAAATTCCTTTGGCGCCATAAGTAACATTGTAGGAATTTGATAAGTGGGTCGTATATTTTGTGGGTCCCATTAACCCACTAGGTAAGAGAATAGGTTCCAGATATATAATCACTACTACTGACTACTTAACCAAATGGGATAAGGCTTCCCCTATGAAAGATTGTAATGTTGCGACTTGCAAGGTTTTTATTAGAGAACATGGTTACCAGGTTTGGTTGTCCCTGAGTTTTATTACGTGGTAAAGGTACGCATTTTGTTAATAAAAATATTGAATCACTTACAGAGGAATTTCATATACATCATAGGAAGAGTACACCTTATCATCCATAGGAAAACGATACCATTGAATCCTTTAACAAAATTCTGGAGAGTGCACTTACTAAATTTTGTAATGTGAATTGTGACGACACAGACTTAAAAATCCCTGTGGTATTGTGGGCCTATCAAACCACCTGTAAGAAATTAATATGTCAAACCATTTCCGTTAGTTTATGGACAATAGTTTTTAATGCATATGGAATATACTGTTCCCATTCTAAGGTTTGTTTCTTTCACAGGTATGTCTGATATTGGTGTTGTCGAATAGAAATTTTCGCAGTTGCTCCAGTTAGAAGAAGACCTTTTCATTGCAAGGTTTCAACAACAAGTTGAGAAAGAGAGACAAAATTCTTAACATGATAGACATATTAAGAAGAAGCAATTCTAGTAAGGGGAATTAGTTCTGCTTTACGACAATAAGTTTCTTAAGCATCCACATAAGTTTTGAACACACTGGTTGGGACCGTATATTGTCAACTTTATGATTGAGGGAGGAACAGTTCAATTGCATAAGTTATATGGGGCACCCTTGGAAGGACTAGTTAATGGAATTCGGTTGGATAAAAAAAATAGAAATCCCACCTTTTCTTTATGTGTCAAAGATTTATGTGTGATGAAGTTTTGTATATATCTGTGTTTGGTCGATGTATTTTGTGTCTTAGTCTTGTATATAAGTCGGATCCTTTCTCAGTAATGTTTGTCTAAGCAGTTCAATCATTGCACTCATCAGGGTACTACCCCATATATTGGTTGAAGTTTGTGGTTTGTCGGGGCTAGTATCCTGTAGTAATAAGTGACAAAGTTAAAAATGACTAACATAAACGACCAATTTAGTCACGGCATAAAAAAATGCTAGCTATAATAATATGAATTAGTCATTTATGTTAGTTATTTTTAATTGTGTCATGGAAAATTGCAATTTTGACAATGAAGTGTAAATTTTTTAAATTGTCTACCTTCTATCTCCGACCATGTGTAGGTTAACAATTTTGAATCCAAAATTGAATTTGTGGGGTTAAGAATATCTAGTGTTTCACAGGTGATCGAGATAGTGTTAGGGTTTTGTGGATTATTCTAAACGATGTGCTAATTTAGACGTTCATATTGCTTACCATATAAAATAGATTTGGGATCACAAATCCCAGATGATATTGGAAGATCCTTTTTCGGTTGTAATATTGGTGCCATACACCTCGATCTTCAGAGATCCAACAAAGCAATTACACGAATTTTCTCTTGACCATCTTTATCCCTGCTTCACCATTGAAGCAAACCGTTAAGCTTGCGCCAAGGGAAAATTAGGTTCCTACAATTACAAATTATGTAGAACCAGTACCATATCGATACTTAAAAGCATCATAGCTAGTTGTTGATCCTTCAATGTAAGAGTCCTAAGTACCATACGTTGGAACATTATGAAGTTACTATATAAGCAATTTAATACACAGAGAAACTTCCTTTGTTAATACGAGTTATAATGCTTAATACTCTGTGTTATTTGACCTTAATTTGACAAATCTATAGGCTATAACACTTAATACAATGTAGGATAAATTATCCACTATGGGTATGACGCTTAATACACTATAGGATAAATTCTCGAGAGAGAATAACCTTGGAAATATTGCAAAACAAAGTTTCAAATTTTCTAAATCGTGAATCTCTTATAGTGTATCTAATTAAAAACTCTTACAAAAGCATGGGTTCAATCTTCTTAACCTTGACTCCCATAGGGTTGTTTGGGTGTGTCTGATAAAAGTACATGAAATAATCAATAAATTTCATGCTAAGTGGATTGAAGTTTCATTCACAGTGAGGATTGGCTTTTTCATTATAAAACATGACTGTAGATTACAAAAAAAACACTAAGATTTTGCAGAGAGTGAAGATTGCTTTCTTGCTTTATAGGATTCATGTTGAGTATAAAAATACCATACAGTATGCAAGAACATCTCGACGACATTGGAATAGTAAATATGCTCCAAGGATGGGACAGACTAAAGGATCAACTTCGCTAAGCTACTGAACTCTTTTGTAGTAAATATTCCCAAGAATTCAACAAAGTTAAATGCATCAATTAAACCTAAAGCACGTACTCTCTCACCAAATATACATAATACTCTTAACTCTTAAAGTTCAGGTCGTTTACCCATATTCTAATAGTATATAGCTGACAAAATTTTAGAACCGAGATCACATGTTGAGTCAAGATCCCTAGAGTCATTGTTGCTGAAAGGATGAGGGTTCGAGGACACAGGAGCACGGGAGGAAAAGAAGGTGTGAATCTTCGAATGATGGTCGATCACCGCAGTTAAGGACGTCTAAGTTCACAGGGGCTGAGAGACATTGAGAATTTGTATGGGCCGAGAGAAGTCAAGAGTTCGTAGGGGAGGGATGTAGGGTGAGGAATCGAGGATGTCTCATAGTTCTTTGTGCTAGTGCAAGTTGGGATAAGGATGGAGTTCTCCATTATGGGCGCGAAGGGCAGGGCTAGTCAAGACATTCAAAATCCATGCATTAATTGCATGCTGACAAAAGCATATTCAGGGGTATCGTTTCATGGAATAGGCGGCAGAGTGGACCCACAAGTGGGTTGATGGCCGGAGGGAGTATACTAGATTAAGGTCTCCATCTAGAGGAGGGAGAAATCAACGTCACAAGGTATCTCGACGACACCTAATGGGCCCTGAGTGCAAATCGTCGAGAGATTAAAAGTTAACAATATACGATTTTTATATTATTGAAAAAAAATATTATAATATTCTATAATACAATATTAAAAACCTACAAATTTTTATATTATTACAGAAACATATATTATAATATTACATAATATCATATTAAAGACATACAAAACATATAATATTACATAATACAATATTAAAAACATACAAATTTTTATATCATTACAAAACATGTATTATATTTTTACATAATACCATACTAAAAAAATAAAGAGGATTATGACTTTTGGGTTTTGCATTGGCCAAGGGATGAGAACATACAATCAACATCCCATAAACATTCCATTCTACCATTTCTTATGCATAGGACTGCCAATTGTTGGAGAACTTTTTGCCAAGGATACCTTATTAAGGTCATAATTCAGGATAAATGTTGCTTGTTGTTCAAAGGTACATGAACAAGCCCTTTCACTACTGGTTAAGGTCATTTGTGGCCATCAAGAAGGTCAAAATTGAGGATAAATGTTCTTATTTTTCAAACGTACAAGAACAATCCCTTTCACCATTGTTTTAGGCCTACTTGATGGTGAACACATACCCAGACTTGCCATATATGCACAAAACTGTAACACAATATGACTTTTTGGTGCTATAGGATATGTAGAAAAGGTTAATGTATCCTTGAATTCATCAGCATATGTTGAAAATGGTCTGAAAGGAGTTTGTGTATAGGGTTTAGATTGTTTGGATTCTGATACCTTCATTTTCTTGTTGACCCACAACTAGGGCATGCCAATTGAATCTCAAAACCATTATGACATTGAAGATACTTTAATTGGGTTCATATTTCGAATCACTGAGAGAAAAGGAGGATAATTCAAGGAATTTGATGAATCAATGGATTTAGGCATTGGCGACGAAGGAAACCGTGGTTTGGAAGTTGAGTAAAATGTGGAATTGAAGCACGAGGGTTTGGCAAATGAGGGTTCTAGGAATGAAGATTGGTGAATGAAGGATTTGGGGATGAATATTTTGGGTGTGAGTGTTGGTAGAAGCGTCATGTGGCTTCATTGGGATAAACCACACTCTTTTTAATTATGATTGTTACTGCTCTGTTGGGCATTGTGTTTTTGTGGAAGCACTAGTAGAAGGAATGTTGGAATGGAAATCTGACATGTCGGCTTGCGTGTTGGAGTTTTTAATTGAACCAACGCTTGAACGAACAGTATATCCCACTTGTTTTTATTAGCGGTGCATTCCATAGCCAAAGAAGGGGGGTCTAAATCATAGGCATAAGAAGAGTTTTGGACCGAAAATATTTCCACTTCAGTATGAATAAAGACTCAAGTCTTGGGCCCATGCCTTATGTGAACCATTAGTCTTAGTCTCTTTGGTCAGTAGCTAGAAAGAATCACTATTAGGACTTCATTCTTCGTTATTGGGTTTGTGTGCTCAGGGTCCTTCCATGTAGCTAGAAGTTTCCCTCAGCACTACATTAAATACGAGCTTATTTCCCTCAATGGGTGAGGTTGCAAATAAGGCTACAGCTCTATGCTATGGATGAGGTATCTTGAATTTTTTATTTTGTTTATGTAGATGCTTGGTTTTTTACATTGTTTGAGTCCTATATGCTCTGTAAGGTCACTTCCATTCAAATCAAAATGGAAAAATGAATTTATCAAGATTTAGTCAAATGTTTCAGTTTGTGTTTGAAAATATGACTCATGAATTTTCTTAGTTAATTTAGTTTTTTGGTGGAAAGTGTGTGTTGGAGAGAAAATTATGGTTGCAAATATTTTGTGTTTATTATTTAGTATGCGGTCTCAGCCCTATACATAAATGTTGTTTTTATAGTATACATATGCATGTTTTTCTATTTTAAATTTTGTAAAAGGGTATGAGATTTGTATTAAGAAAAATGAATTTGTAAATAGTCATTACACCGAGGTGACCATACATATCGAGTGGAAGAGATGTGTTTCATATGTATTTTCACCTACGATGTTTTTATTCCTATCTGTAATTTTACATATTTAGGATTAAGATAAACCTATGTTATTTTACAAACCATGTCAGTTGGGGTGATCCTTTAACTCTTTTTTACACTTGTAACATTGTATTGAGTATAGATGGTGCAATGAGTGTATAAAGTATTGAGTCTGTACACTAGTCCAAATCCATCTTAACCTGCTTCTGATCCATCCAAGATTGAGAATATATATGTCCCTCACCATGTTCGCAATCATGTCTTTGAGTGACTGTTGGAAATCCAATTATGCTTGAAATAACAACAGATGATCTTGTGTGTTTTGTGGGTCAAGGGGCAGAAAATATGGAGGATCTTTCAATGACCTCCATGTTCTTCTTTCTCCTCACTAGATTATACTTAGGGTATGATGAATCTTCCACGATCAAAAATTCAAATGCAAAATAGTTCGAGAAAAAGTATTATCTTTTGATTTTACCTATAACTCAAAACCAAAGAACTTTAAGTTGAAGTTAAAGCTTATTGAAACTTTGAGGAGAATCATGTCACGGACCCACACTTCCTACCTGCAACAGTATTGATACAGTATTGATTCCACCCATTCATATGAGGCTTGATGCAAATAAGTGGCCCCTCCTCCCTGAGCATGGCTCGCAATGTCTGAAGAATAAATCCATTGATTCAATGATTTTGAGATGTGGCTTGTTGTTTTAACCATGGGAACTAGAAACCTCCCAAGAGTGTATGCAACAACCCGCAAGCCACATATACCAATAACTCATAGGTCAAACTAGGTCAATACTTCACATCAAGAGGATTCCTACCCTTTCAAGTTCACTATGACGGCTCAATATGTGCAACCCTACCCCACGCCAAAATTGAACATGTTACCTAGCCAAAGATAACACATTTTCTTAACCATTGGGCCCACTCAAGTGCATTTTTTTAATGTTAGGAGGAAATGGGTCATGTTTGATATGTGGCATGTTATCGAAATGAACAAGCTGTCGATTCCTCCACATATGTAATAACAAATGTTGAAGCCTTCAGACCCAAGGCCAATTTGTTGCTCTAGTTCATTGGGAAAAATGGAGGTGGTCTTCGGTTAAATCCCATGATTAGAATTTTTCTTTATTTGGTAAGGGATATTTCCCCACTTTCAATTCATATCATAAGAAGCTTCATGAAGGGGCCAATCAAATATTTCCTTCCATTTCACACAATAGAATTTCAACCCAAAATCCGACGCCTTGCATGTCTGAAATTCGACACTTCTTTATCTCATTTTCGACACATACACTTTTTTTTGTCGTCAGTGGCATAACGTCAGATCTTCGATAGTTGAATAATAAGGGTCGAAGATCTGACAGACCATTGTGTCGCATATTCGACCATTATTCCTTCCGAAGTGCCAACCAAAATTGCATAAACCGTCGAAACTCCAACGTCCTCTGACCCTTGAAGCGGCGGTTGTCCGATGGATAAAAGTGTCTGAGAAATGGCGATGTCGTCAGTTTTAATTCAGACAGTGTTGGTAATCCGATGCACTCCGACACTAGAAGAGTCAGCCTTCCGACGCATTCCGACACTTTAACCGTCGGTCATCCGACGGGAAGAAGCATCGGAGTCATGGCATGACCGTCAGAGGGGTTGAACGGAGTGTCTGAAGAACGTCGAAAAAGTGACGCCTGTTGATGGATTTAAAAAAAATATCAAAAGATTTCACTTATGGCCACATGGTTTCAGCCTAGAATTTGACCACTGAAGGAATCCTGGTAGAAAACTAGAGGATTCTATGTCAAGTATATATTTCATCCTTGCACATATAGTTATCACAACTACTTTACTATTAACTTTACTTTTCGCAAAATAGAAAACCCAATATCTTCAAGAGAAGCACCCTCCTTTCTATTTATGGAATAATGAAGAGAGTAATTACAAGCAAACCCTGTACTAAGTCTACAAGTGGACCACTTAACAAGACAAAGTCCAATCTAACCAATCCATGAACACTTTAAGAGAATGTCCCTTAACTAGAGACATTACATGTGCTAAGGGTAGGTGATTACAACACAACTTCACGGTAGTGTGAACCACATGTACAAAGGTCACGTAATACTATGCCCGCATGTTCCAACTTACCCACTTAGAAATGGCCTATGTGACTTCGCTTTTGAGAGAGTCGGAGAAAGGTTGCTTGCAATCAAGTTTTCCTAGTTGAAGACAATGCAGTGCTTCTCTGGGTGAGACTATTAGTTGGAAAGTGGAATGAATCAGTCCCCATACACTGTCTGTGTCCCTGACCTCCATTTTGAGTTGACTAAAGTTCTAAAGGGTGGCTTTTTATAACATGATTAAGATGAAATGGGTCTAAAGAATTGTGTTTATCCTTCATATGCATTGTGCTAATTGTATAAGTATCTGCATAAGTTTCTCCCTGTATAAGAAAGAGCTCTCATGCAAAGAGTGCTTTACATCCCCAATCTTAATAAGTGATGATGGAGGACATTGAACCTATAGAGTCTCTAAACAGAGGGGACCAAAGGAAACAGCTAAGGTAAAAAACAAAAACAAAAATAAACTTGTTGACCAAGAGGCATTCAATACTTTTAGAATAGTCTATCTTTGCTTAAGGAAGGGATGTAGAATAAGATTGAATCCTACAAATACATAGCCACTTCATATAGCAAAGAGAAAAAGAAACAACAGAGTATGTTACCTTAAATCATTATTAATAATGTACAGTAGATATTTAACTTCACTCTTGCAAATTCCAAACAACCAAGGTAAGCACAGATTGTTCTTTCTAAATGAAGTGGCTAGATAATAGAGGGGTCAAAATTTATAATGATGGTCAAAAACCTATCCTTGGTTGCAAAACAATGTAGGAATTTTAAGAGGTAGAGAAAAACTTCTAAAGGATTCAAGAACACAGTATACATTGGGGCCCTAAGATGTCCACTCTGTGGATCAATACATTCATTGTAATACACTAAATAATAAACTCCTTTTCCAATTAAACATAGAATTGAGCGAAAATCCAGCAACAGTCAGCAAGCCTAAGATTCCAGTATATTAGATAAAAAAAATAACATACATCACTCATTTTCATTCCATGGTGCTTAGCCTGTTGTTCGACAAAAGGTCAATCAAAGAAATCTCCATTATACGTGACATAAATCCCAGGCTTAAATTCTTGCATGTGATTGAACCACCGCCTAAGAAGCTCTGTCTGGAAAACATAGCGAAATTCCAGGGGATCAAGACTTGTTTTCAGAATTATAGTCTTAGGGTAAACAGTAAATGGAAGATATACCTCATTTGGCACATTTGCTACTTTGAAATTTCCTTCAAATTCTGGTTTTGGAGTGTACTCCAAGTCTTCAATGCCCCACCCCTACACACTCAGGAAACAAATGAAAAGGAATTGGAAAAATGAAGAAGAGCAATGATGTTCATAACAATCAATGCAACATCAATCTACAAACAATAAAAATCCCAAAACATAGCTGAAAGAAATCGCAAAACAAAGGATAGGCGGACCAATGGGCATAAAACAATGCCAAGTGTTTTTACCTCTCGATTTTTAATAATATAGCCTTGCCCATCCACCATGTGTGAAATCATCATTATCATGTCATATTTGGCATCAGGGAACTTGAAAGGAAGCTTGTTTGTTTCTATATCAAAAGCACACACACGAACTTCAGCTCATTGAAGAAGATCAG
>LPNX010594968.1:0-46781 GCA_001517045.1 Pseudotsuga menziesii | reverse complement strand
AATATGAAGGATATAATAAAAATCCAATAGCTAATAATTACCTTTCAGCTTCCTCAATATACCTTTCCCCTTCAGTTGCTCCCCTTCAAATTTGTTATTGTAGTCCGGATCACAAATGCGACGTAATTTGAGCTTTGACGCTAAAATAAGGAGATATTCACTAACATACAACATGTTTTGGTATACCGTATATCCTTCCATCATAGAACCCTCTGGATGTGCTATTTGTCTAACCAAACCCTTCATAAATTTCAAGTGCCTCTCAACCATCCACATGGACCTTGAGTGCACAGGTCCACACAACTCAATATCCTCAACTTGGTGTATGAGGCAGTGTTCCTGTGCATTGAAAAATGTCGATGGTAGATGCTTCTGCATTTCACACATGAGACAAGGAATTTCTCTCCTCCAATACTTTATATCTTCTTTATGGATTTCTTTAGATGTCAACCATCTACAAGTGATGCAAACCAATAACGATATTTAACAAAATAAACATTAAATTACAATATATGCTGAAATAGTGCACAAAAAAAACAAATATAAATTATTATACGGAGAAACACTAAGCACATGCAAGTAATCGCTAGTTACCTCATGTATTTACCAAGATTATATATAACTTGTTTGACATTGTTGTCGAAGTTGTCCGAGAGAGAGAGAGGTAGAACATACTGTATCAATATACAGACCACACCATTTATTAAAAAAAGAGTATACAAACAACAAAAAATTATATGGACATAACAATAATAATTACCTTGATGAAGACATTCCAATCATGTGTTTTGACCACTGCAAAATCACCTTTTTTAGTTATGTGTTCTTCAAGTTTGCACAAAAAACAGTGGGAAATTTAATTTTGCGCATTACTTCTTTGACAACATTGCTTTAGTGCTCTATAAACATCCATGGAACTGAGTTTATATTAACTTGTTCTCCGTTCATATGAAATTGGATGACGTCTTTCATTGCATGGTTGCTTTCTTGAATGTCTTTGCACACTTTCACAACTTTATCTTTCTCCCTCCTTAGCTCTAGTAGTCGCCATAAGGTTTCAGTAACATTCTTTTCAATTTGCATTGTATCAAACAAATGAGCAATTTGTAGTGCTCATAGTAGGGCAACCTGTTGAATTGAATAGGATAACTTTTCATTCCTAGTGGAAGACCATTAATGCCTTCATGATCATGATGGACATCATGAATATTAGTTTATAATTAATAAATTACATCATAAATCAAATATGGCCACTACAACAAACAACTCACAATAAAAATTAAAATACATAAAAATTCATATACGATGATCCATACGTACCATGATGACGATTTCTATTGTATTGCATCTTCCAAAGGTGAGGTGTCATTCTTCGTGGTTTTAATGCAGTCTCCTGCTTCCCATTGACAAGATTTATTTCAGTTGTTCTATACCTGTGATTCTTAGAGAGTAAATCCCTATACTCATCAAACACCTCCTTTCTTAAACTTTTTGAACGTCGAGATTTTATCTTAGGACCACAAACTGGACATGCAAATTTACCCTTTGTCTGAAGACCTACAATATTTACATATGGAATATCTATGTCAAATATAATAATTTATAAAATATTCTAACTACTCCATATCATTAAATGCAATTAAAGTGGAACTTAAAATTACAAACCACAAAATGAAGTTAACCCAGGGGCATCGTGTATTGTCCATACAACCATTGCATGGAATTGAAATTGCCTTTGTCGTATTGGTCTAGATACGTCATACATAGTTATGCCATTCCATAACTTCAGTAGCTCATTTATAAGAGGTTCGATGTATACATTCATATCTTTGACTTGGAACTTACCTGATTCGTAATTTGAAGAACATATAAAATATATCATTATGAGAACCATTAAGATATATAAACCATGCAGAAGAGTAAAATAATAGATATATATATATGAAATTAAGATACATATAACAACAAATGAGATGCCACAACTACATGATAAATAAAATAGTTTTCGTCAATAAAACCTGGAATAATCATCGACAACATTATGTGCTCCCCCTTTATTGACAACCATGGAGGAATGTTATTGTTGATAACAAAAATAGGCCACACCGTGTAAATGGATTTCATCTATGAAAATGGATTAACACCATCTGCTGCCAAAGAAATCCTAAGATTATGTGGTTCTTCTTTAAAGTGAGGCCACTTTTCCTCAATATCTCTAAAAGCAGTACCATTTGCAGGCATTTGGATAACATCATCTTGACTTCTGTTCCTGGCATGGTAATCCATAAATTGCGCTATGTTTTTGCACCTAAATAGTCGTTGCAAACGTGGAATGATGGGAATATAACGAAGAACCTTCTAAGGCACCTTTTTTGTTACTTTATCTGTACGATATCTACTTACATGACATTCTGGACATTCTGTTGCAAATTCATGCTGATTATAATATATAACATGGTCATCGGGGCATGCATGAATTGCTTCATAATGCATTCCAATCTCTTTCATGATGGAAGATAAATCTTGAAATGTGCGAGGTAAAATATTTGATGGTGGTAACAAAAAATTAGCTATCAAGCCACACAAAAAAATGTTAATGTAATAAATAAATAATATTAACGAAACACGCTTCATCCATACGATGATCAATAATGAGTTAACAATACAATTATTAGAGGAATGCAAATAAACTTTATCACGATGCTATATATGTGATGGATTATTTTAGATACCTTAGCATACGTGTGATTGCAATGTTTGAAAGACCATTCATAACCTTCAAGTTAATTATCAACAATATAGTAGAGAGAATATTTGTTTTGGAGCCTTCATAAAGGGGTTCATATGCCTTATCGAGAAGAGGTATATCATCAACATCATCAAAGTCATCATCATTTTCATTATCAACATCATCGTCATCCATTCTAACGTTGAATGAATCATGGATCAATGTATTTGTACCATCATATTCAATTACATCATCGGCATGATCATCTTCTTCAATATGATGATTCACTTGTTCTCCATTAAACATACACGCTCCATGATCCTGATCCTAAACTTGTTCTGAAAGCAATGTGTCAAGGAGATGGTATAGGTGCAAGGAAATTTGACCAAGATGACGATGGTGATGGTAATGGCTGCTAAAAATGGTGAACCCAATTCAAATATCAAACAAAGGTGACCAATAAAGTCCATGGAAAGTTCAATGTGGAGACAAAAATCATATTTTTGAAATACAAGAATGAAAAAATGTGATCTTGTCTTATCCTCTAGATGAAGTATCTAGAATTGGAAGCTTCCCTTTCAAGTGATGCATCGCCAACTTCCCTCCCTTTCAATGATTCAAGACCTTCTACCAAGAGTGATCATCATCCTCCCTTTCAACGATTCAAGACTTTCCAACAACAATGATCAACATCACCAACTTCCCCAATGGGTAAAAGTTGTCATTATTCCCTGCCCAATAGGAATTCTAGGTGACTCTCAGGGAGAGACTGACTCTGCTGGTTAGATGGAGTCAGTAGTCAGCGCTCAGTTAGGATTTTAATTAGAAAAAGGTATCTATTTTAATCATACTTCTATTTTCATGTTCTACAAGTTCATCCATCTATTGGGACATTTTATCAAACAATACTCGTGCAAGTTATGGAGTGAAAACTTGTCCTTGTTTGAAAGTCAATGCGTATCATATGCTTAACCTATATATATTTTTGAACTTAGTATTAGCTTCCCTTTGCACTCTAATGGATGTTATACACACAAGGCCACAGTGTGTTTCTTGATAAACAAATACTTTGTTATTTTTTTAACATTTCTTGTCAATCAACAGATTTCCTCCATCCCAAAGACTCATCAATTAGATTTAAAAGTAGTGCTTGCAACTTGGAAACCTAGACTTATCATGGGATATATATTATTCAATAGGATCATCAAATTTCCTACAAATGACATTTATTAAAATGGGGCTTTCTCAAAACCCCCAACTTCCAAATCCAATATATTTACAACTATCCAAATTTACCCAAACTTTTAACATATATAACCATCATAAGTTCATTTTTAAGTAGTCTTACCTTTTAGACCCTTATATGGGGATTGTTATGCAAGCCAACATTGTACCCGCTTTATCTGTGATTCCCACCCCAACTTTGTAATTCTGACTTGTAGCAATCTAAACTTGTCCCTTCCTTAATGCAACTAGCCTCCCCCAATTTAGATATGTCAAAGTGGGAGATATGCCCAAGTTTTTTTTGCCTCTCTAGGAGAGTGAACTTGCATTGGTTGCATCTCCTTGAATTTTGGAACTAGGATGAAATCTAAATATATAATATCCTAAGAGGTCACTTTTAGATGAATCAGAGTTCACTTCAAGTGATGAATAATATAGATTACCCCTCCCGGTGTAGAAGCAATATGGTTTTGCATCTGGTTGTAGTAGTAAAAGAAAACATGCTCGTGTACAAACACACACACACACACTTATATATCAGATGTACAGGTCACAAGGGATTCATAACTGCAGGGTTCTATTTTTTATTCTCAAGGGAATATAATCAGTTCTAATTGGTTATAAATTTTGGTCACTAATGTAATACCTCCCCCAATTTATCTTATTATACTAAGAATTGAAGAAGGTAAATTTGAATGGTATAGATGTAGACACTACACTTCAAGCTTATCTAGAGTGTCGTTACTAAAATCATCTTGGGAAAATTGTAATTGTTGGGTGAGAGGTTGTGCTGACTAAATGGCTAGAATAATCAAGTTTTTACTTCTTTCTGTAGAAAGCTTATTTAAAAAAGTACCTAGTGTGGAAGTTTTGAAACTTGCATTTGATCCAATTTGTTGGGTACCGTTATAATATTTCATGGTGGTTGAACTAATTTTAGGTTATATGCAGTACTGAGAGCTCTTATGGAAGAAGAGAATTAAAATGAGAGATGCAATGTTACTAAAGAATGTATCATGTTGTTTCACAGGTATCGTATTCATTGGAGGCTCTCGATGACTGGTACCCCAATTTAAAATGGTCTTGAGGAACTGTGGGACCTACTCAACTTCTTTCTTCCAAGCATATTTAACTCAGTCGAAAATTTTGAGGAGTGGTTCAATCAACCACTTATAGACCATTGTGATGTTTCTCTTACAGAAGAGGAGGAACTCCTTGTCATATGTCGCCTGCATCATGTAAGTAATTGTATTGTAGGATGTTGAAGGTAAATACTAAAAGGGGATCTTTCATAATATACTATTTTTCTCTATTTAACCTAGTAACTATTTGTGGGACGGTTATAGAATGACTAGATTCTGATGGAGATTAAAGCCTTAGCTCTTATGTGGTTTGATGCTTCATGTTTCTAAATTTTAATCATGCATGTTTTTTCTTTTGGCTCGGGTTATAAGGCCATTTCTACTAAGAAGGAAAAAATATGAGGTGGATAAATACTTGCCCAATAAAATTCAAGTCACCTTGAAATGTTGAGTGAGTAATTTAACTTGGGGATATTATTAAATTATAATGTTGTTATGGAGAAATATAGATGATTTGAGTCTTGCATTTTTTGTTCTATTTTTGCCTATTTGTACTATTATGGTGGTATTGTGTGACTAATTATTTGTTTTGCTATAGACATAATTTCATTAAGCATGATGGAAGAAGGTTTTTTTTTCCATCTTCGCTTTAAATATTTCTAGGATTTCAATTTTAGTTTTTGGATTTTACATGTTAATGCTTTGTAAGACATATGTATGCTATTCGGTATGATGGTTACTACAAGCGTTCCCTGTCAAAGTACTAAGAAACAAATGTAACCTTAGTTGTACATGAGATTAAGGTCTCCATCTAGAGGAGGGAGAAAACAATGTCACAAGGTCTCTCGACGGCACCCAATGGGCCCCGAGTGCAAATCGTCGAGAGATTAAAAGTTTATAATATACGATTTTTATATTATTGAAAAAAAATATTATAATATTCTATAATACAATATTAAAAACCTACAAATTTTTATATTATTACATAAACATATATTATAATATTACATAATATCATATTAAAGACATACAAAACATATAATATTACATAATACAATATTAAAAACATACAAATTTTTATATCATTACAAAACATGTATTATATTTTTACATAATACCATACTAAAAACATACAGAGGATTATGACTTTTGGGTTGAGCGTTGGCCAAGGGATGAGAACATACAATCAACATCCCATAAACCTTCCTTGCTACCATTTCTTGTGCATAGGACTGCCAATTGTTGGAGAACTTTTAGCCAAGGATACCTTATTAAGGTCAGAATTCAGGATAAATGTTGCTTGTTCTTCAAAGGTACATGAACGAGCCCTTTCACTACTATTTAAGGTCATTTGTGGCCATCAAGAAGGTCAAAATTGAGGATAAATGTTTCTTATTGTTCAAACGTACAAGAACAAGCCCTTTCACCATTGTTTGTTTGAGGCCTACTTGATGGTGAACACATGCCCAGACTTGCCATATATGCACAAAACTATAACATGATATGACTTTTTGGTTCTATAGGGTATGTAGAGAAGGTTAATGTATCCTTGAATTCATCAACATATGTTGAAAATGGTCTAAAAGGAGTTTGTGTATAGGGTTTAGATTGTTTGGATTCTGATACCTTCATTTTCTTGTTGAGCCACAACTAGGGCATGCCAATTGAATCTCAAAACCATTATGACATTGAAGATACTTTAATTGGGTTCATATTTCGAATCACTAAGAGAAAAGGAGGATAATTCAAGGAATTTGATGAATCAATAGATTTAGGCATTGGCGACGAAGGAAACCGTGGTTTGGAAGTTGAGTAAAATGTGGAATTGAAGCACGATGGTTTGGACAATGAGGGTTTTGGGAATGAAGAATGGTGGATGAAGGATTTTGGGATGAATATTTTGGGTGTGAGTGTTGGTAGAAGCGTAACGTGACTTCATTGGGATAAACCGCACTCTTTTTAATTGTGATTGTTACTGCTCTATTGGGCATTGTGTTTTTGGGGCAGCACTGGTAGAAGGAATGTTGGAATGGAAATCTGACATGTCGGTTTGCGTGTTGGAGTAGTTTACTTGAACCAATGCTTGAACGAACAATAGATCCCACTTGTTTTTATTAGTGGTGCATGCCATAGCCAATGAAGGGGGGTCTAAATCATAGGCATAAGAAGAGTATCGGACCGAAAATATTCCCACTTCAGTATGAATGAAGACTCAAGTCTTGGGCCCATGCCTTATGTGAACCATTAATATTAGTCTCTTTGGTCAGTTGGAAAGAATCACTATTGGGACTTCATTCTTCGTTATTGGGTTTGTGTGCTCGGGATCCTTCCATGTAGCTAGGAGTTTCCCTGAGCACTACATTAAATACGAGCTGCTTTCCCTCAATGGGTGAGCTTACGGAAAAGGCTACAGCTTTGTGCTATGGATGAGGTATCTTGAATTTTTCATTTTGTTTATGTAGATGCTTGGTTTTTAACATTGTTTGAGTCCTAGATGCTCTATAAGGTCGCTTCCATTCAAATCAAAAAGGAAAAATCAATTTATCAAGATTTAGTCAAATGTTTCAGTTTGTGTTTGAAAATATGACTCATGAAATTTCTTAGTTAATTTAGTTTTTTGGTGGAAAATGTGTGTTGGAGAGAAAATTATGGTTGCAAATATTTTGTGTTTATTATTTAGTATGCGGTCTCAACCCTATACATAAATGTTGTTTTTATAGTATACAGATGCATGTTTTTCTATTTTAATTTTTGTAAAAGGGTATGAGATTTGTATTAAGAAAAATGAATTTGTAAATAGTCATTACACTGAGGTGACCATACATATCGAGTGGAAGAGATTTGTTTCATATGTATTTTCACCTACGATGTTTTTATTCCTATCTTCAATTTTACATATTCAGGATTAAGATAAACCTATGTTATTTTACAAACCAAGTCAGTTGGGGTGATCCTTTATCTCTTTTTTACACTTGTAACATTGTATTGAGTATAGATGGTGCAATGAATGTATAAAGTGTTGAGTCTGTACACTAGTCTAGATCCATCTTAACATGCTTCTTATCCATCCAATATTGAGAATATATATGTCCCTCGCCATGTTTGCAATCATGTCTTTGAGTGACTGTTGGAAATCCAATTATGCTTGAGAGAACAACGGTGGGTCAAGGGGGAGAAAATATGGAGGATCCTTCAATTACCTCCATGTTCTTCTTTCTCCTCACTAGATTATACTTAGGGTATGATGAATCTTCCACAATCGAAAATTCAAATGTAAAATAGTTCGAAAAAAAGTATTATCTTTTGATTTTACCTATAACTCAAAACCAAAGAACTTTAAGTTGAAGTTAAAGCATATTGAAACTTTGAAGAGAATCATGTCACAGACCCACACTTCCTACCTGCAACAATACTAATACAGTATTGACTCCACACATTCATATGAGGCTTGATGCAAATAAGTGGCCCCTCCTCCTTGAGCATGGCTTGCAATGTCTGAAGAATAAATCCATTGATTCAATGATTTTGAGATGTGGCTTGTTGTTTTAACCATGGGAACTAGAAACCTCCCAAGAGTGTATGCAACAACCGGCAAGCCACATTTACCAATAACTCATAGGTCAACCTAGGTCGATACTTCACATCAAGAGGATTCCTACCCTTTCACGTTCACTATGACGGGTCAATATTTGCAACCCTACCCCACGCCAAAATTGAACGTGTGACCTAGCCAAAGATAACACATTTAATTAACCATTGGGCCCACTCAAGTGCATTTTTTTTATGTTAGGAGGACATGGGTCATGTTTGATATGTGGCATGTTATCAAAATGAACAAGCTCTCGATTCCTCCACATATGTAATAAGAAATGTTGAATCCTTCAGACCCAAGGCCAATTTGTTTCTCTAGTTCATAGGGAAAACGGGAGGTGGTCTTCGGTTAAATCCCATGATTAGAATTTTTCTTTATTTGGTAAGGGATATTTCCCCACTTTCAATTCATATCATAAGAAGCTTCATGAAGGGGCCAATCAAATATTTCCTTCCATTTCAACACCTTCAAAACCAGCATATCATCGTGCCTAGAGCTTCTATCCCCAATACGAAACCTCCTCATCTCCAACATGGGAGCTATAGAAAAGGTTGTATGGTTTATTGTCAATCTCCATAGGAGCAGTGATAATTAATAGAAACAAGAATAGAAGAGTTAGGAAGCAGTGCCTCTCTCATTATTCTTCCCCTTCCTTTTTGAATTTCATCATTACTCTCTCTATAGAGAAAGAAAGTGGCATCAATAGGTCTCTATATTCCCCATACACAATTATCATTGTTGTTATGCCAATGAGGAGGGTTTGTTAAGTGTTATCATTTGAAGCAATGTGTCAAGGAGATAGTATAGGTGCAAGGAAATCTGACCAAGATGACGATGGTGATGGCAATGGCTGCTAAAAATGGTGAACCCAATTCAAATATCAAACAAAGGTGACCAATAGATTCCATGGAAAGTTCAATGTGGAGACAAAAATCATATTTTTGAAATGCAAGAATGAAAAAAAAAAGAATTCATGTGATCTTATCCTATCCTCTAGATGAAGTATCTAGAATTGGAAGCCTCCCTTTCAATGATTCAAGACCTTCTAGAAGGAGTGATGCATCACCAACTTCCTTCCCTTTGAATGATTCAATACCTTCTACCAAGAGTGGTCATCATCCTCCCTTTCAATGATTCAAGGCCTTCCAAAAACAATGATCAGCATCACCAACTTCCCCAGTGGGTAAAAGTTGTCAGTAGTCCCTGCCCAATAGGAATTCCAGGTTACTCTCAGGGAGACACTAACTCCGCCGGTCAGATGGAGTCAGTAGCCAGTGCTCAGCTAGGATTTTAATCAGAAAAAATGTATCTATTTTAATCATACTTCTATTTTCATGTTCTACAAGTTCATCCATCTATTGGGACATTTTATCAAACAATACTCATGCAAGTTTTGGAGTGAAAACTCGTCCTTGTTTGAAATTCAATGTGTCTCATAAGCTTAACCTATATATATTTTTGAACTTAGTATTAGCTTCCCTTTGCACTCTAATGGATGTTATACACACGAGGCCACAGTGTGTTTCTTGATAAACAAATACTTGGTTTTTTTTTTAACATTTCTTGTCAATCAACAGATTTCCTCCATCCCAAAGACTCATCAATTAGATTTAAAAGTAGTGCTTCCAACTTGGAAACCTAGACTTATCATGGGATATATATTATTCAATGGGATCATCAAATTTCCTACAAATGACATTTATCAAAATGGGGCTTTCTCAAAACCCCCAACTTGCAAATCCAATATATTTACAATTATCCAAATTTACCCAAAATTTTAACATATATAACCATCATAAGTTCATTTTTAAGTAGTCTTACCTTTTAGACCCTTATATGGGGATTGTTATACAAACCAACATTGTACCTGCTTTATCTATGATTCCCACCCCAACTTTGTAATTCTGACCTGTAGCAATCTAAACTTGTCCCTTCCTTAATGCAACTAGCCTCCCCCAATTTAGATATGTCAAAGTGGAAGATATGCCCAAGTTTTATTTGCCTCTCTAGGAGAGTGAACTTGCATTGGCTGCATCTCCTTGAATTTTGCAACTGGGATGAAATCTAGATATATAATATCCTGAGAGGTCACTTTTAGATGAATCAGAGTTCACTTCAAGTGATGAATCATATAGATTACCCCTCCCAGTGTAGAAGCAATATGGTTTTGCATCTAGTTGTAGTAGTAAAAGAAAACATGCTCGTGTACAAACACACACACACACACTTATATATCAGATTTACAGGTCACAAGGGATTCATAACTGTAGGGTTTTAGTTTTGATTCTCAAGGGAATATAATCAGTTCTACTTGGTTATATTTTTTGGTCACTAAGTAATACCTTCCCCAATTTATCTTATTATACTAAGAATTGAAGAATGTAAATTTGAATGGTATAGATGTAGACACTACACTTCAAGCTTATCTGGAGTGTCCCTACTGAAATCATCTTGGGAAAATTGTGATTGTTGGGTGAGAGGTTGTGCTGACTAAATGGCTAGAATAATGAAGTTTTTACTGCTTTCTATAGAAAGCTTATTTAAAAAAGTACCTAGAGTGAAATTTTTTAAACTTGCATTTGATCCAATTTGTTGGGTTTTGTTATAATATTCCATGGTAGTTGAACTAATTTTGGGTTATATGCAGTACTGAGAGCTTTTATGGAAGAAGAGAATCGAAATGAGAGATGCAATTTTACTAAAGAATGTCTCATGTTGTTTCACAGGTATCGTATTCGTCGGAGGCACTTGATGACTCATACCCCAATTTAAAACAATCTTGAGGAACTATGGGACCTACTCAACTTCTTTCTTCCAAGCATATTTAACTCAGTCGAAAATTTTGAGGAGTGGTTCAATGCACCATTTACAGACCGTTGTGATGTTTCTCTTACAGAAGAGGAGGAACTCCTTGCCATCTGTCGCCTGCATCATGTAAGTAATTGTATTGCAGGATGTTGAAGGTAAACACTAAAAGGGGATCTTTCATAATATACTATTTTTCTCTATTTAACCTAGTAACTATTGGTGGGGTTGTTATAGAATGACTAGATTCAGATGGAGATTAGAGCCTTAGCTCTTATGTGGTTTGATACTTCATGTTTCTAAATTTTAATCATGCATGTTATCTCTTTTGGCTCGGGTTATAAGGCCATTTCTACTAAGAAGGAATAAATATGAGGTGGATAAAGACTTGCCCAGTAAAATTCAAGTCACCTTGAAATGTTGAGTGAGTGATTTAACTTGGGGATATTATTAAATTATAATGTTTTTATGGAGAAATATAGATGATTTGAGTCTTGCATTTTTTGTTCTATTTTTGCCTATTTGCACTGTTATGGTGGTATTGTGTGACTAATTATTTGTTTTGCTATAGACATAATTTCATTAAGCATGATGGAAGAAGGGTTTTTTCCATCTTCGCTTTAAATATTTCTAGGATTTCAATTTTAGTTTTTGGATTTTACATGTTAATGCTTTGTAAGACATATGTATGCTATTTGGTATGATGGTTACTACAAGCGTTCCCTGTCAAAGTACTAAGAAACAAATGTAACCTAAGTTGTACATGAGATGTATTTGCTTGGGTTTCTTTTTAATTGTACTTAGCCATGATTTGTTTATCACATTTTTTCATTATTGTCACATTGATTCTCCTATGTTTTCCTGCAACTCTACTCCTTGATTCTGATCGAAACTTTTCAATAGCAAAATGCAGTTATATGGAAAAATTACAACATATGAAAATTGAGGATTAACCAACATTTGCTAAGTTTTCTCAGTAGACCTAAAAAATTTATAGCACCAAGTAAGATCATGTTATTTCTACTTTTCTTTTAAAGGATTCCTACCTTACAGGCTAAAGAATTAGCCTTTGCCTTATTAGGAGTTGTATGTGTAGATAGGTGCTTAAAACATAACCAACAAACTCTATTGACCCGACATTGGGTGCAAATAAAATTCCAATATATACCTGGGAAAAGGATCCAAAAAAGAACAACATTGGAGCATTATCACATTGTTCGAGTGGTGGGTTAGACTGTCAAACTATGTCTGTCACATTAAGATATGTTCTATAACTATCTTGCATTCGTTTTTGGGACGGGACAAAGATGCAGACAGGGAGACTCATCTTCAGGACAGTTAAAGTATGTTACCCTCCTATTTGCATGGATATTCACCTAGGTTTTCATGAGGGAAAACAAGTTGATTCTTGAATTTTCTAAGCATAAAGAAAGATAGTTATGAATTATCAGCAGTCTAGGAACTTTGAGCAGTTCTGGAAATTATGGCTGTGTTTATTCCATTCAAGCAAGTAGTATTTTCAAGTTTGAGCAATATTTTGCAATGGAAAACACTCCAAATGTCAATTCTGGGTGCGCCTGTGGATTAGATCAGCAGCCATGCATCTTTGAATTTCATTCATCTTGAGCAAACACCATAAAAAGGTTTAGCTTTATTACATACCCTATGCTGAGATCAACATATATAAGTTTAAGCCAGATGGTTTGTTGGAGTGGGATGAAATGCTTCAGTGGACAATGCTTTCTATCCAGACCAATCAGTCCTGGAACTTCCAAAAAATATTTGACCCTATTATTCAGCGAGGGGAATTTTTTTCAAAAAAGGCAAGACAGCTTTGGAAAGTGGTTTGATTTTGGTTCTAGAGGTTACTCCAAACATAGCATCTAAATGGAAGCAACATCATTCAAGATTAATCTTCAGACCAAAGTTGAGCATCAGTTGCAAAAAATAGAAAAAGATCCAACTCCAAAGTTCCTTGTCAATCAAGTTATGTCATTCCATGATCAGTTTTGAATCTCTACCAGTGCCAGAAGGGGTATCATGTTGTAAATGCACTTTTAAGGACCTGTTTCAAACTCCTTGAGAATTCATCAAGAAATATGTATGAGGGATGTCTTCTCAACGTAATTTTTCTAGGAGGATTTCACTAGTAACTTAAATTCTAGAGCAGTTGAGGCAATCTCATTCAATTGATTTTGATAGACTTCTACCATGATACTGTTGGAATTCAAGGGAGAATTAAAAATCCTAGTTTCTTGTAGCATCTTACTTTGAGCAGCTTGTGCATATTCTTAAAAACAATAGTAAACCTTATTCTGGACTGATCTGTGCATTAAAGCAACATTAACATAGCAATAGAGTGAAATTTGGGCATGTTTTGAAGCAAATAGTAAATCTCTGATCCTGGGAATTTCTAAGCACTAAAACAGCAGTAAGGGGGTAGAACTGTGATGTATTTTCCACCTTACTTTCACCCATAACTTAGCCAACCAAATAAGTAACTAACCTATATAAACCCATATTCCTAGCTACTATGTGTGCAAGTGATAGCTTAACCTAGAATAAGTATTGGAACCTCCCCTTAATTTCATAGTATATGCGTCACCCAAAGTATTTATTTCCTGGGATGAAGGATCAAACCATTGCTCAAGTCCACAAGATCCAAACCTGCCAACACATAGCCAACTTCTTGGTGTTTCAATATCATCACCTCCCTTGATGGGAATGTACCCTGAACCTCTCTCAGACTCTTGCATTACAATTTAGAATGGAATATTAGGATCATCTTTGCAGCTAACATAAATTATTATTTTTACAATAAATATGGGAATTATTTGCAGAATTGGTGTTACACCCTTTTGAAGTGCAAATAACATGACAAGATAACACACTTGAATAACAATCAAATATGGAGGTGGCATGTGAAGTTGTGGACCAAATTTATTGAAAGTAAAGCATACCTACCACTCAAAACAATCAAACATACAAGAGTTGTCAAGTCATCATTTCAAACAGTGGTAAAAAAATAGACTAAACCCCCTATAACTAGTTGCATGACATTTTACATGCATAATTTAATCAAAATCTGGATAATATATCTTCATTTGTCTTCTTATACAGAGTGACGATATATCCCTACTCCATCCTACTTCAAATTCTCTTTTTCATATACATAAGCTTCTAAGCATAAATTACTTGAACATACATCCAGGCTGCTAGTCAAATTAACCTGAGGCATCTTCATTGATATTCCACTCGGAATTAAGCTACAACACTGAAAATACTCACACAGCTTATAGCATTACTCAATCATGCATTATGAGAATTAAGTATTAATAGGTTAGCATTCCAAAATAATTTACCATGTATACAATAACAATACAAACATTTATTGAATATGGCATAATATAATTGTAAGTATTCATTAATTATGTCAAGCCAAGCAAGCTAGTTACAAAATTGCCACTTGTAGGTCATGTTAACAGTATTTAGCATCACATCTCCAACATGGCGAAGCAATTTTCCAATAGAAAAATAATGTTTTTCACATCCAACATCACAAAGTAGGTATCCCGTGCATCTCATGCTTCATCATAATGGTACTATCAAAATGAAAAAGGCCAATGATCTATAAAGGAGGAAGGAGTTCACTCTCATGGCCTAAATCTCTTAATGACAATAGCAAGACTCTGAAGAAAAAAAATTAAGTAAAGGATTTCCTAAGCCCAAAAGAGAACAAAGTTTAGATCAAGTGGGATAGCCTGAGGCATCTCTGAATGTAGTGCCTTTGATAGACAACATATTTATTGTAAAAGATCAATCATCATGTCTAGATTCATAGGAGTATGACCTTCTTATTAGAACATAATCAGCTAAATCTTGAAAAATGGTGTCTCCAAGGCTAATAGAGTTGCATATGTATCCAAATGTTATTTACTAGTGATTTTCTCAATCCAACAAGATAAAGATAATGTTTTCATAGCTATATCGTTTAATATGGAATTGATAAAATTATCACACTGTATCATGATAACTATGATATGTTAATGCCTCCTGATATATCACAGACAAATTATAATGACAAGTTTGATAAATTAGACATTATTGCGATAAATCGAAATTATCAAGATATATTAGAAATCATTGCAAGCCAATCAGAAACTATCACTGGGGAGCAGTAAAAGGCCAAAACATACTTTTATTTTGCATTTTCACCTTGTGTTCTCTGTTGGAGGAATTTGGAGAGCTTTCATGCAAATTTCTAAAGGGCGCATCACCATAATGCTTCTTCTGTGGTTTGGGGATTGATTTCCATTCAATGTTTCTAGAACCCAAGGTATGTGTAAAATTTCCTACCTGTAATTAGAAATATATTTTTGGGATTTTTGTACAGGTTTGCGATGTGCATAGTGTTTGTCTCTTGCTGTTGTATTTTCCTTAGCAATTTTCAAATATCTAGGTGTCACTTGTTTTTACAAACAATATTTAATGTTGAACGGTTTTTATTCTTTTGTTCTAGGTTTGGTTAATCGCCCACCAACATGTCGATAGATTTGGATCGATCAGGAATTTGAGGAGATTTTTGAGGGGATAAATCTACTAATGTTGGGTTTCAAACTTTGTAGAAAGGAGATGAACAAGGGGATTAGTCATTTGAAATAACAAATTGCCTGAATCTCAAGCCATGAGGTTGATTTAATCATGTGACCTCCTAACAACCTTTGTAAAGTTATGATTATATCTTGGTTCTCTCCATTATTTTCAGAACCCTTGGATTCAACTTTCTCTTTTCCATCCTGTTTGGAAATTCTTAGTATTCTGTGTCTCCTTCTCTCACCCTTCTGTTGGACTTGTCCTTCATCTTTTTCCCAATGGAGTCTCTTGTTTTTTCCCCGAGCAGGAAAACTATTTCAATCCTTCATTTGATTTGTAAATGTTTCACCGTTTTTAGAGTGGGTATTTGGTGATTTCTCCTTTCTAAACACACAAGATAGTCTAGTCTCCCTCTTTCTTGGTTTTCCATATTTTGTATAGCCTTTTTGTTCTATTGTATGTGTATTTTCCTTGGTTCCTTGATTAGAGGGAATCTCTGCTAGCATTGACTACATCATTTCAACAGCCAATTCGGTGCCATTGTCAATATCAGACATGCTTAATGACTCTCTGCAACTAGGAATTTTTTCCAGTTGTTTAGAAACTTATCCTAAACTCAAGGGAAATTTCTCATCTATGGAATTTTGTTTATCAGACGTAATTTTATGGTTCCTGTGAATATCATGTTCCTCTCCCAGTTGTAACCTCGCTGAACACTTGGAGACCTTAGAAGATTCTGAATTTCTCACCCATGTAGATAAGGTATCCTTTGCTCCTTGGACTTTGGTCCCCACTTTAATTTCTCATCCATGTAGTGCACCAGAATCCATGGTTAAGTTATAATCTGAACCGCCTGAGTTAGTTAGCTTTAGCCTTGCGATAGAAGTTTTCTTTTGTCTTTTCCAATCTTTACATCCCTGATATTTGGAACTGAAGCATCCTTCTTACCCTTAAAATATCTTTGACTGATTTGCTTGGATTCCATTTTGACTTTATCCTCCCAAGTTCTAGATGACGAAACAACAAAGCCAGTCTTACGAAAAAAAATGGCACCCACCTTCATCATGTTGGATGTAAACCCAATCAAAGACTCCAATTTTTTCCCTTTGACTTTTGCATTCCACCAAGTGAGCAATATTTTGAGTTCCCATTACACTCAGAGGCCTAGAGTATGTCATTTTAGTCAACTTTTCAGGCTCAGGTTCTTGGAAAAACCAAGTTGTATTGAGCCATACCAATTTGTCCACCATATTGAGTGCATCAGCTTGGGATTGTTGACCTAGTTCCAGATAATCAAGATATTTTAAACCAGAAGAGATAGGGTGGTTATATCATTTTTTATTAAACCCAAGATCATATAGTCCTACTGAATTAAGGTTATTCATATTTAAAATGTCAAAATTATCTTTGGGGATTCCCCCTTGGTCATTCTTGACTCTAGCATGCAGTTCATAATCTTCCTTGTCACCAACCTGGGCTGCCATTTTCTCACTTTCATGATTACCACTGATGACCCTTTGTTCATCCTTCTCATTGCTTCCTATTTCTCTTGGTTCATCACCTTCCTCCTCTCTTCCCCTGTACTTTCTTTCATTGTCTTCATTAAGCACATCACTGGGTTTAGGTTTATCAACTTCCATAGCTTTAGTGTAGAAAAGTTTCCTTGTTGTCAAATTTTCAGCCCTTGGTTTTGCAGATTGTACAATGTCTGACCATCCTTCACAGTATATGTTTTCCATTTATTTATAATCATCTTCCTCATTTGGTCTTGTGGCTTTCTGGGACTTGTTCTTCAATGAAGGTTTATCCCTAGGCAGGTGGCCTATTTGATCTCTTGCAACTAGAACAGACTGAGCCATGCTACTGGAATCATGTTTTCCAACAACATCACTTTTGGCATCTTTGATAGAAGTTACTTCCTTCATTGTAAATAGAATCCTTGAAGCACGCAATCTAGATGCACACAAAGATGCAACTCTAATAGAAGCAATTCTTCTAGTTCCAGATGTGGGAGTTAAAGAAATACACTAGAATCACCAATGCTTTCCATGGTGATACTAGTAGGAGTGACACCTATTTCTATTTTCTGGCCTATACCAATACTCTTAAAAAATTTGGGACTATTCAGACCATCTGAATTTAAATCCTCCTTTAGTTTATGGCCATCTTTTTTTCTCTTTGGATCAGGATTCTGGTAGACAGTAGTGATGTTTTCCATCTGATTAAAAACCTTGGAAGCTTCTTGGCTTAACTTTGACATTGATGCAGCTCTCTTTTATGTGTGACGAAGAAAACATTGCGCAGATATTTGATAGTCATTGATAGCATGTACAGAGTCATCGGGATTAAGATCTCCAGATTTTTGGGGCTCACCCACATCACTTTCATCTTCAGTTGAAGCATCTAAGTCCACTACAGTTTGGTGCTCATTTTGACGAAATGAATCGATATTGCTGAACGAAGCCCTTTTTTCTATGTCAGTGGATTGAATCTGGGAGGTATCCTTCCCATGAATAAAATTAGGAAATGGAAAAATTTTCACCAGAAACGGATTGCCTTTCAATTCATCCACTCTGCAAGGACCTGCCATCAGATTCATCTTCATCTTCACTCAAAAGCTTGGTGTTCCCTCCACCCCCATCATCACTATCAACTACTACATTTAGATCATTTTTATCTCTTAAACTAATAATGGTATTATCTTCTTGGAAATCCTCTACTAATTGAGTCTTTTATTCTAGGTAACCTTCTAAATTATCAACATCAAATGTATCTCCATTGTCATTATCGTTGTCACTCTCTTTCAATAGCAATCATTTTTCTTCTTTATTTTTATCCTCCCCCAACAACTTTGTTTCAAGTGGCACAGTGTCTTCAAGAGGAAATGTACTATCCAGCATCTGAGTGTTTTCAAGAACCAATGTATTTTCAAGTGGCATAGTGTTTTCAAGCACCAATGTACTTTCAAATGGTAGAGTGTTCCCCCCATCATTCTCCTCTGATTTTTCTCCTAAATCAATGAAAATTCATTTTTAATTTATTATCTCCACATCACCTCCCAAATTAATAACTTGAAGATAGAGCTTCTTAAGGTTCAAGTATTATTTCATCACTAGAAATTATTATGGTTCAGCTATTATTTTATCACCATAAACGTGGGAAATACAAGATATTTTCATGTAGCTTATTGCAACACTCGAAGATACTAGGACACAACAGGATTCAAACTTCTGTAGGTGGTTTCATCAAAAAATGGTTTCTAGTTTATCCTCCATCAAGTCACATTACTTTCAGAAGCCTCAAGGAATTCAATCAACATACAAAACAAGCATGACATAAACCTTAAAACATTCAACTAATATCGCACACACACATATAACAGATACCTTAAAATCATTTGCCTGATATAGAAGGCAACATAAAGAGGCTTTAATGCATTCAACCCCTACTTTGGGACCGGAAAACCAAGCTGTCCACAACCTCGGGGGATTAAAATGCCAAGGCTTCCTTTGCAATCTTGTCTAAGCAAAAAAAGGATTAATCCAGGTTGGTGCATTGACCAAATCCAACTGGTAGGCAAGGAAGGCAAATTGGGACATTAAATAACATGAGATATTTATAAGATATGGCTTGGGACCTCAGTTATGGAAGCGAAGAATTCAAATGTTGTTATGTGCTCCTTTTCAGCCTCCTTGAAGTTGCTACTATGTATGGAAGTGTGAGATAGTCTGGTGGACATGGTAGAGTGTGGGTTAAGGCTACCTCTGCACATTTGAAAGGAGCTTATAATTTCTTGATGTATGACTATCCTAAAAGACTGTCATTTATTGCAGCAATGGGATTGAAAGTTCATACTCATTTCTAGAATGTTTTGATTAATACCGTGCAGTATATATTTGTCCAACTCTACCCTACATCTACCTATCTATGTCTCTCTCAGGTATTTCCATTGTTTCGTTAGAAACTTTTCTCCTAAGAGACCAAATGTGATCGTAATATATAGTTGAGTACTACCTCTGCACATTTGAAAGGAGATTCTATTTGCTTGATGTATGACTGTCCTAAAATACTGTCATTTATTGCAGCAATGGGATTGAAAGTTCATCCTCATTTCTAGAATGTTTTGATTAATACCTTGTAGTCAGTATTTGTCCAACTCTACCCTACAGCTACCTATCTCTATCTCTCTCGTGTATTTCCATTATTTTGTTAGTGACTTGTCTTCTAAGAGACAAAATGTGATCGTAATATATAGCTTAGTATATAAAGGAAGGTCTAAACCACGTTGTTTTCTCCTTTACGTATGTTAGTTTAACTTGTTTATTAATTGATTACTATTGTTGTTATTTATTGTCCTTAAATGATTCAACTTTAACACAGGGACATTTGGGAGTGTTAAGCTGAAAGAAATGAAAACTTTGTTTTTACTTTATCTTGCATTGTCATTGTTGTACTATTTGTGTTTCTAGTATTGTTTTAGAAATTTATGCATTGAAGTACAAAATTTTTAATTTTTCTTCTCCAAACCCAAATCTATGTACTTACTAACAGGTTATAGATGCATGTTATACATGCTTTAAGAAAAGGGTTGTGTTCACCAAAGGACCAACTGAATATGGCAGCCTTAACCCATCCAGTCATACATGAATTGCCATTATGTTCAAATATTGTTTTTCTTTTTCTTTTTGTCCATTTATAATTGTATTGCATGTGCAGGAATAAAGTTCTTCCAAGTATTTGCTATTTGAACAGGTTGAATATACACCACTTCCTTTATTGTTCATGTGGACATTTATTCAAGGAATTGGTGCACTTCCTGCTTCGGTGAGTGACTGGTCTATATTTTTGCTTCTAGTGGACTAGGTAGGGTACTTGATTCTTGTTATATGTTGTTGTTACTTATCTAAAGTTGTAGTTGCGTCATTTACATGTGTCTATTGCAGCTCTAGTTGTTGATAGATTATCAAAAATAGACTTTTTTAATGTTGGTGTAGTTAGTTTTGATAGGCACAAAAGAGTTACAAGTGGATAAATGGGTTTTCCATGCCTAGGCTTATTTCTGTATTGAATGCGGTTTTAGCATTATCAAGTACATGAATTCATTTTTTTGAAAATCTTGTAGAATAGTTGAATTTGTTACTAATATGTTGTAGAATGTTATAGATGATGAAAGTTTTAAATACTATAAGGTCCAAGGTATTTTGGAATTGATTTTAGCATACAACAAGATACAAACCTTATGTTGGCTATGATATCCTGGTTGGGTTTGTGAAGGTATTGAAAGGTCTAAACCACATTGTTTTCTCCTTTATGTAAGCTGGTTTAACTTGTTCGTTAATTTATTACTGCTATTGTTATTTATTGTCCTTGGATGCTCCAACTTTAACACAAGGACCTTTGGGAGTGTTAAGTTGAAAGAAATGAAAATTATGTTATATATGTTACCACATTGTTTTCTCCTTTATGTATGCTAGTTTAACCTGTTCATTAATTAATTACTATTGTTGTTATTTATTGTCCTTGGATGCTTCAACATTAACACATGGACCTTTGGGAGTGTTAAGTTGAAAGAAATAAAAATTATGTTATATATGTTACCACGTTGTTTTCTCCTTTAGGTATGCTAGTTTAACTTGTTCATTAATTTATTACTATCGGTATTATTTTTTGTCCTTGGATGCTTCAACTTTAACACAGGGACCTTAGGGAGTGTTAAGTTGAAATAAATGAAAATTATGTTATATATGTTACCACGTTGTTTTCTCCTTTACGTATGCTAGTTTAACTTGTTCGTTAATTTTTTACTATTGTTGTTATTTATTGTCCTTGGATGCTTCAACATTAACACTGAGACCTTTGGGAGTGTTAAGTTGAAAGAAATGAAAATTATATTATATATGTTACCACGTTGTTTTCTCCTTTACGTATGCTAGTTTAACTTGTTCATTAATTTATTACTACTGTTGGTATTTATTGTCCTTGGATGCTTCAACTTTAACACAGGGGCCTTTGGGAGTGTTAAGTTGAAAGAAATGAAAATTATGTTATATATGTTGTATTGCAGTCACTCGAAGTGTTTCATAGTTTGGACCTTCCTTATACGGTGATGATAAAACTTAGAATTATTGTACATAACAACTACAGACTATATATCTTAAGAGAGAAGATAAAAGTTTGACCCTTGGCCTTGTGGGTAAAAGGGTTGTTTCCCCACCTTGATTGTACACCTCGGTATTGTGGGTAAAAGGGTTATTTATGTACCTTGATGGTACACCTTGGTCTTGTGGGTGAAATGGTTGTCTTCCCACTTTGTTATGACCACTCTTGTTGACCTTCAATATTGTGTTTAAATTTGTTGGTCCTTATGCAAGCGCCTCCCTCTCCTTGTGGGCTTCCTGGGACTGATCCGTAACGGCCCTGTGGGCAGGATTGGACTAATTGGCAGCCTCTGCTAGGACAGGGACATGATCTCTGTGGGTTTTTTGGACAGAACCATGACCTTTGTTGGATGTTTGGATAGATTCATGACCCGTGTGAGTTGTTTGGACTAATTCGTGACATTTTTTGAGATGCTAAGCTAGGTTGTGACCTTTGTTGAGTCTGCTAGACTAAACCATGACTGTTCCTTGGGATGCATTGACTCAATCTATGGTCTACTGACTGTTCTAAGGTATTTTATGTGAGTGTGGTGTTGTTGGTGCCTACCATGACCTTTATTAGGGCTGTTGTGGTTCTTGTTCATCCTTTTGCAGTATGCCGAGTATGTTTATACTTTATAGATGTTTCTTGTGCTCCTTTTCAACCTCCTTGAGGCTGCTACTAAGTATGGAAGTGTGTCGCAGTCTGATGGACGTGCTAGAGTGTGGGTTAACACTCCCTCTGCATATTTGAAAGGAGCTTCTATTTTCTTGATGTATGACTATCCTAAAATACTATAATTTATGGCAACAATGGGATTTAAAGTTCATCCTCGTTTCTAGACTATTTTGATTAATACCTTGAGGTATGTATTTGTCTCACTCTTCCCTACAACTACCTATTTATCTCTCTCTCTCAAGTATGTCCATTGTTTCGTTAGTGACGTGTCTCCTAAGAGACAAAATGTGATCATAATATATATCTGAGTATATAAAGGAAGGTCTAAACCACATTGTTTTCTTATTTTTATCCATTTATAATTTTATTGCATGTGCTTGACTAATTATGTTGTACAACTTTGGGACTCTGCATCCAATAGACATGTAGAGTGAATTACTACTTTCATGTTTTCAATTTCTTTTTGTTTTGTTTAAACAATGGCATTCCAAGTGGGCATTTTGGACAAAGTTAAACAGTTGTGGGAGATTCTCTAGTTCTCTTTCGAGGTATAAATGATAGTGGGATTGGCATAGTCTATATTTAACTTTTATTTTATTTTATTTATATATCAATCTTAACATGGTTTCTTGACTTGATTGTAGGTTAGTGGTTGTTTAAGTCACTTATGAATAAAATGATCACATAAGTATTCATACTTCTTGTCAACAAGAAAACTCGAAGGTATTGTTGCTAATATTTCATCTCATTTAATTTTGATTTATCTAGTGGCTAAGAGTACTTAGATTTAATGCCCATTCTTCTTGATGTGAAATGGAATTAGTTGTATATTTATTTTTACTATTCTATATACATTTTGGGTGATTAATTGCTCCATTTTCTCATCCTTTGCTTCTACATAAATTGAAATTCTCCTTTCCATGACATCATCCACCACTATCTTCAAGTTACTTGTGAATTTTTAGTCAAATTCAGATATCTTGGCTTGACTCTAGATGACTCGGTAGATAGTTTAACATTGGATACATGCTTGTCATTCCTATAAATTTCTGGGATTTTTTCATTTTGCATCATGCAAGCATACAAAATAATGATTATCAAGTTACTATAGATACATAATGGTGTACCTTGTAATAGTCCTTCAAGTCTTTCAAATGCATTTATTAAGTACAAAAAGGACTTGAAGGACTAGTACAGGGTAAGCCATTATGGATCTATAGTGACTTGATAATCATTATTTTGTATACTTGAATGATGCAAAGTTTGTTTGAATATCATAATTATCAAGCAATAACAACTTATTAAAGGGTGTTATCACAATGGTAGAGCACCTGCCTAATTATAGGCAGGAGGTTGGTGGTTCGATTCCTTCGTGCCCTATCATAAATTTGTGACTACGAAAATGACTAAATTCGCATATATACGACTATTAGTAACTAATTTCTCGTATCTTATAGCGTGACTAAAGTTTAGTCATATTTAGCTTAGTCATTAATATCTTATCATCTAGTGGTTTATTTAGTCGTATATATGGTCATTAATTGTTGCAATCAGTGACTAAATCAATGAGTAATATTAATGACTAAGTGAAATACGATTAAGTTATTCAAGCTATAAGATAGTGGAAATTAGCTACTATTAGTCGTCGACTCAAAAGTAGTCATTTATAGCCAGATTTTAGTCATTTTTTAGTCATTAATTCCTCATTTTGTACTAGTGAATAATAATAAAAACTCGAATTTGTGAATAGATTGGTCACCACCCTCGTAATCATTGCCAAGATTCAAACACATTCACTGACCATGTGATCATTTAGGCTAACAATATGTGTCAATTAATTCAAAAATGCAGTTCGTTAGTCATCTGAATTCATTGTGTTAGCCTATTGAAGAGTATTGAGCAAGCCAAAACTATAATAGTTGCCCGAAGCCAAGCTGTGAACTTTATGAATTACAGATATGGAAATTGATTTGTCTAGCACCAGCATTATTTGGGGATCTGTTGTCGAAGCCCCGTTTGTTATTCCTACTATCAAAGAACAACCTAAAGTTGTTTTCGTGCAAATTCTAGTGTATCCTCCGAAGAAGAAATGAACATCCAGCCATTTAGTGAATCCATATGGACGCACTAAGGCTACCCATGATGTCGAATCCTATGGATCGGGGTATGCATCAATGTTGCTTGGGTATGTTGCACCGTGGAAAATAGATGTGCCCCATATACAAATCAAGAAGAATGCTAAGTATCTATTGTTGGAACCTATTGTTTTGAAAGGGGTTCATGTGTTGAGGGAAATTGTACCCAATTTGAAGAAACTAGCATTCTCTGATCATGACCTGAAGAAATACCTTGAATTTAAGTTGCAGAATTATATGGATATTGTATCTACTGTTGAAGGTGGGACAATTGAGTTGGTCACTATGGAATGGTCTCAGGGTTTGCAGAGTTCTGACATTCAGTCGTTGAAGCACATTCCCCATTTTGTACATATCGTTGAGGTAAATGCTTGTGTTAAAAAAATTCTGGTATGTTTTCTTAGCGGGTGTTTAAGGTTGGACACCAAGGTCTCTATCGATGTTGATCTTATTGCTCGAATTACCGGTTTTCCCAAGGATGGGGTGGACCCGATGCAGTTCTTTGTGGGGAAGGAAAAATACAACGACATGGCCATGAGGATGAAATAAAAGCACATCTTTACAAGGGACAAGAGGGCCTTCGACATAACCTCCATCAATGACTGGGTCGTCAAGTTTGCGATGAAATTGTTGGCTATCAAACTTTTGATGAAATTGCGGCCAAACTAAGTGATTGTGGAAGTTATAATTGTGAAAAAACAATGCACTACAAGAGCTCAAATGAATTGGGCGACATTTATGCTAAATGAGCTCATGAATGATGTTGTCGATGCCCAGGAAAAGGGTATCCCTTTCACATACTCATGGTAGTTAATTTTGATATCTTTTGTTGCATGGGCAGAACCACCGAACTATCAAGGCATGGATGTCAATGTTCCTTGTCAAGGGGCTCATTATCAAAATCTATGATTCATGGATAACCGTCAAAGACAAATAGATAATAATGTGGAATTTTGCATGCATGCCGAAGTACTGCGCACTAATGTAGTGATGGTCCCACCGTTGGAGGTTTCCACTATGATGAAATACCACAGCATCATGAGATTTACAATGGGGAGCCAACATATTTAGCTGCATGAAAGGAGGGACCTAGAGATTCAATGGTTAACGACATAATTTAGGTTGCTTGAATAAGAAGTGGACACCATTATTCAAGAATGGTTGGAAGAGTGGAAAGAACATGTCACAGATAATCAGTTATTTGTTGAGGAAGAACCCCGATAGGAAGGTACCTCCTGTGCACATCAAATTGGACAGCAATATGAGTAGAAACTGCCCAAATCACACCGTGACAATGACCAAGAACCTAGTGCCACCTCGACATATCCATATTTGGGGGAAGAACACAAGGTTGCCAAGCTGATGAAGAAGGGGAAGCAAAAGCAAAGAGTTGTCAAGGATGCCACTATGATGGGGTTAATCGATGATGACTTCAACATGCTATTCGACAGGATGGTATACGTCGCAAACGATACTAGGAAGCTAAGAGATGAAAGGACTATCAAATTGTTTGGGGGAGTCACTAATCTTCTCCACTTATTATGTAAAGTTGTCAAGGAATTTTGTGTTGCAGTCACTACACTAGAGACTTCTAAGTAGCAAGTGTTGAAACAATCAAAGGTGGGGTCATATGATGATGGACCAGTGGAAGTCACAACGTCATTAAAGGAATAGAGAGTTCAAATAGCACCTTTGGATTTGAATCTAGGTAGTGCAAAGATGAATGTCGCAACCCACAATATGGGCTACATCAACTTAGACATGAATAGTCTGTCAATGTTCATGCTACCCAACCTTAAACAAAAGGTTGTCGAAGAAGTAAAGTCTCGGGAGAAGTAAGTATGTGATAAAATGAATCAGTTTAAAATTCATATTAATAACTTGGAGACAAAGTCATCAAAACTCTGACAGCAAAAGGACCAACTACGACAAGACGGGAAGAGATTGGAAGTTGTTATTGAAGTTGCATGTCGTTGAATCCCGGAAGTAGCAATTGTTCCAAAAATTGTCACAGAGGCCAAGATACTATAGCTAAGGGAAGTCATCACTCGCTTCCGACAAAATATTGAAGAGATGGAAGCCAAGTTAGTTCCAATCACACCTCCATAAGTGATTAAACAATGACCAAAGGATGTTCAAAAGATCGTCCAAGAAATTAAGCAAGCAAAGGAATATTGTGTGTAATCCTATGAGGGAGTTTCTCAGTATTAGGGAGCCTTGCTCAAAGATGTAGAGTTACAAGAAATTAAATCTAATCTTATAGAAGTTGAAGAAAGCATGGATGATCTACAAAGTTCACTCAAGACTCTGCCACCAGTTCAGAGGATGAGGGAGGCTATTGAAAATAAAACATTGTATCAGTAGATCAACAAGATCAAGGTACAACAACAGAGAAGAACATGCCGAAATCGCAGACAAATGTTCAGCGGGTCTCTAAAGCTATTGGCCCAAATCATATGGAGATTAAGAAGGCCTTATCATTTGTTCTGGTGTGCAGTTCAGAGCACATCACCACTGAGGTAATTGAAGAACTTAGCAAGTTTAAGGAAGACATGCATAAATGAGTTGAAGAGGTAAAGAAATTCTACCAGCAAGACTTTCAGTCTAAGTTGAACATGCCAGGATTTTTAGCTTGAAAATGGCTTGGGATGAGCCACATGTGAGTGTTGGGGGCCTATTGGCCCTAGGTAAATTTTGGGATATTTTGGGTACCAGTTTTGTGAAACCTGTTGAAGTGTGAATGGAGCTAGGAAGAAGTGGCCAGGAAAAGCGGTCAGCTCCGAAATTTTAGTCGAGAATAAAGGAAAACCCAAATGTTTTGACGAAGACCAATCGAAAGGTTGGTTAGACAGTTAGGATTCATGTCCACTTACATTCATGGGATCAAGTAGTGGGTGCAGGTTGTAAAATAACCAATAGAGCCTATAAATATGTAACAGGTTGGGATTTTTGGGGTTATTTGTTTATTAAGAAGAGAGTGGACTTTTTGTTCTTTGTCGAAGAAAGTATGTACTATTTGCCTAATTCTAAGCTGAGTTAGAGTCACAAAGTATGAGGATCAATCTATAGGATGTGTGGGTAGATTTGATGTAATGAAGTTTTGGGGAAATGTCTGCAAGCTATGTGAATGAACTTAAGTGTTTGAGTTGCAAATATATGAAATAAACAAGTACTTTTTTGGTTTTTAATTCCATCCTCGGTTTCCACGTTAAATCTTT
This sequence comes from Pseudotsuga menziesii, assembly GCA_001517045.1. Taxonomy (NCBI): domain Eukaryota; kingdom Viridiplantae; phylum Streptophyta; class Pinopsida; order Pinales; family Pinaceae; genus Pseudotsuga; species Pseudotsuga menziesii. The sequence continues at coordinate 18,588 of LPNX010594968.1, read as the reverse complement.
GGTGTTAATTATTCATGATGTTTGTGTTGAATTATTATTTACTTAATGATGCATTAGTATATAATTACGAATGTGTGAATGAATGGAATACTAATTGAATGAATGTTATTCTTTTGGGAATTCATTGAAATTTCTTTAATGAATATGGGAATATATGTCGTTGATGAGGATCTATCAAATTTAGTCTTGTAAAAGTTAGCTTATTGATTTTATGCATGAACTGTATGTCAAAGTTCCCCTTAATCATTATGTAAACTTGGTTCATGTAGTCCCCATAGGTACTTCAGGTGAGATCTCATATGCTCTGCAGGTGTTGCTGAAAGGGATAAACCCCTTTCAGGCCAGTATCTTGGATTTTGTTGGTAGGATGGTGTGTGAACCTGGGTTCTGTTAAGATTGTGCCAACGGGAATATTCAAGGAGGAAACATGTTGGATAAATTGATCCTTAACAAACTCAACAATGATACTCTTAGCCTTGATCATATTCTTCTTGTGTCTATCTTTGTCTTCATCTCCCTCTGGTCTGCAACTTCTTCTTTGACATAGTTTTCTAAGTCATGTTATTCTAATATGAGAAGCATTCTATACTTCCATACTCGAAAGTTCTCAGCTCCTTCAAGCTTGTCCTCAAGCTTGGTTTTGTTTGTCATCTTGATAAAAATGAGAACCTTAGATGGAAATAGAGAGAATAGTACTTACCAATAAGAGTGTTCTAACCAAGTTCTTGCTCCAATGCCTTCTTAAATCTGCTTCTTAGCTGACATAGGGTTTGTCAAAGAAACACTAATTTTTTAAATTTGGAATCTTGCAAATCTGATTTGAGAGAGACAGGACACTTGTGGCTTGTTACACCCTTGGTGTTGATGATGTGGTGGACAAATGGCACATATGCATTGATCTTAAGGATAAGTGCACACCCGTAACTAAGGGTCCTTGGTCCCTCTTATGGTAAGAATGTTATTGGGGCATTGATGGAGGTAATTTCTTGAATAAGACTTTGAAAGTATCATTGAAACCCTTACATATGGTACCTTGGGTCTTTGATGCTTGAACACAAGACCATAATGACCCTTGCCATTGATTTATGGACAACCTTGGGTGAAGAAATTTGAAGGGCTTATGTGACAAATAAAAACACAAAATATTGAATATTAAAACAAAAAACAATACCATGTTGACCTTGAAGAAGTCGACCAGCCTACAAGTTTTTAAAAATAAAAAATTGATTTTACTACAGGTCGGCTCAAAAATATAATTGAAAATGTATATAAATACCCAATTAGCGTTCACATTTTTACACACAAAAAAATTGATCTTTTCTCTTAATTTTCGGGACTGGGGCAAATTCGTCACTAAGGCAGCGAAGGAGTAGTCAACTGTTGACTGACTATGGAAATTCAGAGGAGTAGTTTGCAACATCATCTTCAAAGTTTTTTTGTGTTTTATTTGGAGTTTGGATAGAAACCCTAAGCTCAAAGGCATATACAATCATGAACTTAGTCAACATATGAACAATCCTCTTACCTTTTTCACAGTTTGCAACAGCAGCTAATTCCGAAGTTTTTGATGGTCTCCTAAACTTGCATGCAAATATAGTCACAAACCTCTTCAATGGTCCGTACTTGAAAAAGAATACACAGTCCCGAGTTAATTTGGTTTGGGGTCCCTTCTCAGCACACATAGTCTGAGGTGTTTGAGGTCATCATACATAGCTCTAATTCAACCTCAATCACGAATTGAAGTTTCTATACAATCTGAAGTTTGTTTAAGGTATTTTACACTAGGTCTGTATGAAACCATATGATGATATAATGCATAAGATAATGATGCTAATGATATTCTAATGATAATGCAAACCCTATAAGCATGCAACCCTAGCACACACACAGTGATGAAATATGCTTACAGTGGCTTTCATGCAGTGAGTATACAATGGTGTAGACAGTGGTGAAAAATACTTACAACACTATACAATCAAGGTAAATATTTGAGTCTTTAAAGCAGCCGTCAGTACGAAACGTTTTGGTATGTATGGATATAAGTCATTATTATGAAAGTGATAGTGCATGTACAGTGATGTACATTAAATGCATGACATATATATACAGTAATATGTGAATATTTATGACGATGCTTTGATGTAATGATGCATGCAAACATACAAACCCTGTAGTAATGATGCACTATGAGTTTTGATGACACAAGTATGAACAATGATAAATACCCTAATGCACTATTTTGAGGCAGAATTTAGTTGGCAAGTTTTCTTTTAATGATAGTGCATATACAGTGAAGTATCTAGTGTTGTGGTAACGAGCTATAAGTGACAAGATGGTTTGGAATGTGTTTAGTTAAAGTGCTACTGCTAGCCAATACATAGACCAATTTAAGGTCATATTCCATAGCAGTCATACACATCCCAGTGTTTTCTTCAAAATTGAACAATCTAGGTCTTCTACAGACACGTTCACAGCCTCGCATGCGATCTTGACATGTATTGATCAAGGTCTTCTACAACAGACCAATACAACCCAAGTGAGGAGTATGAAAGTCTTTTATGTACAACTTATGAAAGGTATGTTGATGTTCACATGTTGAAAAGAGAACAGTGATAAAAATGTATGATGACTTTGATACACAATGATGATGCATGATACTCCTATGATATGATGAGGGATGATGATGCCTTGTACCCTATGATGATGTTACATACCATGATGATGATGATGCATACTCTACAGTGTTGATGAACAATACTGATGTCCAAAGAGTAATGACCAGAGAGGCATGATCAGCAGTGCCTACTTGACATGGTTGATGAGCAGATAATCAACAGTATTGACGAGAAGTAGTGATGAGAAGATGAACAAATGTTGATGAGCGGATTGAAAGAGAGTGATGAGAAGAGTTTCACCAACAGATATCAATGTACAGAGTGTGGTCATTGTGTCTAACAATTGGTATCACATAGGGTCATTCACAGAAAGCCTTATCAACTTGAAGGGGATATTTGACACACCATGGGGTTCTCAATGAATGGAGTACCATTGTCCTATGAGTCATATTATTACTTAATAAGGAAAAAAGAGAATGCAGGCTTATCTTGAGACTGAAGGAGTTGGTGTATGCAAGTCAGTTATTACTGGATATACACCTCCAAATAAAGTAAAAACAACAACTCAGAAGGAAGAAAATAAAAATAATTCTATGGCTATGGAAGCCATCTTTGAAGGCCGAACATATATCCAAAAGAAGAAGATACGGAAGTGCAGCTCAACTAAATAATTATGGCTTAGATTATAACAACTCTACTCCAATAAAGAACAAGAGGAAGAGGTTATGGGATTAATGTTTGAAGATTTAACATATCTCCAAAAGGAGAAAATAGGGAAGTGCAACTCAGTTAAAGAACTCTCATTCAAAATACATCAGCTAAACTCAGATGAAGAACAAGAATAGAAGACATTACCATGAAAAGGTCAGTACGAGATCTGGGTAAGTATGAAGGTAAGTCCCCTAAACACTATGTTTGTAATTCTTTTAAAGATATATGTTTATCGGATATAGAAGATAAGAGCCATTTTGAATCCATAAAATGCAATACTTCATATTGTGATGAAAATACTTGCTCTCTGATAAGTGATAGAAATATAGCAGATACTATGATAGACAATGAAATTACTAATGTTTCGTAAGAAGTGAAAAATATTTGTGAACAGAACCAGGTATTGCAAGAGAAATTGGACAAACCTGAGAAGAGGAATCAAGAAGAATCTGAGAAGGACACACAGACCATAATTGATCTAAAACTCTAGGTCGAAGAAGCTACCGGAATCAAAGAAGCCATATCCAACTCTTTGAAAGATAAACTTGAGAAATCAGCTACAAAAATTGAAAAGCAATCGGAATAAATTGTCGGGCTCAAAAGACTGCTTGAAGATAATGAGAAAGAATTGATATGCAAGCTACAAGACAAAGACAATGAGATATGTACCTACAAGACTAAAAAACTATTGGAAAAGAAATTAAGAAGAAAACAAGAACTTCAAATCAAATCCTTGAAGGTAGAGTTACGGAAGGTGTGTCTGACTAACTTTGAATTTGAAAAGGACCTCTCGGAAGTAAGAAAGGAGAATCATGTACTAAAAGGTCTACTGCAACAATCCCATGAGGATGATTAGAATTCAAAAGGATGGAGGGTAGAGAATATCTTTGATATGAACAAACAGGAAGAAGAAGTCAAGAAAATAGAAGAATATCTAACGAGACAACTCTAAGAAAAGATAGAAATTTGTCAAAAGAAAGAATTGAAGATCCTCTCTTTGAAGGAATATTTGGACAAAACAACTACTTAGTTAAAGATCAAAAAGAATAATAGTTATACCTGTATTCTCAGAATATCCCATAATCTTCAAGAATCAAGAGAAGGTACATCAAAAAGAATAGTATCTTCTCAGAGATACCATATGATGTTCAATGGCTACTGTTACAAGTGCAATAACTATGGTCACAAAGCCATCCATTGCAGAGATCATGAAAAAATCACACCAAGAAGAAATCAAGATGAGTTTTTCGTTTAGTGTTACAATTGCTATCAGTATGGTCCTTTCGCAAAACATTATTGGATGTAGGTACCAGTTAAAGTTTGGAGAATAAATCAAGTTCAATCGAATGACATGAACAACCAACATCCTACTAAAGTATGGGGAATAAAGTTAGTATATCAAAACAGAAATGATGAAAATATTGGAAAAAGCCCAATACCATTTTGAAGACTATCAACAAGTGATATGAAGAGTACAAATAATGTGTAAAAGAAGATATGTGCTTGATTATCTAATTTGAGATCATCGATCACACTCTTTTTAGTATCGTATAGTAGTCGGTTTCAGCAGTATCTATGTGATAGAATACAAGTCCATCAAAGTAGCATAAGTGCTCAAAGGCAAGCAGTATTGCCAAAAGAATTTATAATTTCGATTATTGCAAACAGGAAGAAAATATGAAAAGGAAGAGAAGTTGATGATAGGGGGAGCATGCTCTGAGGGGGAGCAGGATGGTCAAAATATGTTCCCTTTGCCTTTGATGTCAAAGGGGGAGAGAAGTTGTGAATAAGGGAAGCGTGATCTGAAGACGAGTTATGGTGTTGTCATCAATGACAAAGGGGGAGATTGTTGATGAAATTGTCATTGATGCCAACATGGACTTGCAGTGGCCCCACAGGTTTCCATTGATGCCACCAAGTCCCTCTTGCAGTGCATAGGTATGGATTATCCCAGTACCCTCACATCCAGTGCCTTGGACCCCACACAAAGTTGGTTTGTGCTTTGAATCACTTGTACCTAGTTGACAAGGTCCCTGTACCCACAAGGTTGGATCTTGGATCCACCACCTTGTTGATGATGTTGAAGACCCTGTTGATGGCATTGAAGACCCTGGAGATGGTGTTGAATCCCCTATGGATTATGGAGAAGTACTAGATGGGTTGGAGAAGCATGAATGACCCATTCCTTGGTCATCCATGCTTTAATAGAGTCATGGTAACCTAGAAGATGGTTTGGAAACCCCATAGGTGATGACATGATGGATCTTGCCCTTTGAGGTCCCCTTGTGTGATTGAGGCTATTGAGGAATCCCATGAAGCCTCTTGATTGATGAAGAATCCCTTGGAACCACATTTGATGGCTTAAAGGTCCTTGATGACTTAATGAAGACCTTGATGCATTTACAAAGGTCATGAATCCCATTTCTTGCACTTGATGCAATTAGATGACATGGTGAAGGAACCCACACACATATGGTGGCTCTTGGACACTTGAACACATTTATTTGCACTTGATGGTCCCTGTACCTTTGAAGGAGGGGTGAGTATGTTGTGTGAGGTCACCTTGGTTTTTGGGGGGACATGACACTTGTGTCTTATTACACCCTTGGTGTTGATGATGTGGTGGACACATGGCACACATACATTGATATTAAGGACAAGTGCACACCCTTAACTAAGATGATGGATCTTGGACACTTGGACACAGTTATTTTTACTTTATGGTCCTTGTACCTTTGAAGGAGGGGTGAATATGTTGTGTGAGGTCACCTTGGGTTTTAGGGAGACATGACACTTGTGGCTTATTACACCCTTGGTGTTGATGATGTGGTGGACACATGGCACACATACATTGATCTTAAGGACAAGTGCAGACCCTTAACTAGGGGTCCTTGGTCCATCTTATGGTAAGAATGCTACTGGGGCATTGATGGAGGTAGTGTCGTGAAGAAGACTTTTGAAAGTGTCATTGAAACCCTTGCACATGGTACCTTGGGTCCTTGATGCTTGAACACAAGACCATCATGACCCTTTCCATTGATTTATGGAGAACCATGGGTGAAGAAATTTGAAGGGTTTATGTGACAAATAAAAAAACAAAATATTGAATATTAAAACAAAAAAAAATACCTTGTTGACCTTGAAGAAGTCGTCCAGTCTGCGAATTTTGAAAAATAGAAACTGATTTTATTACATGTCGGCTCAAAAATATAATTGAAAATGCGTATAAAGACCTAATCGACGTTCTCATTTTACACAAAAAACAATTGATCTTTTGCTCTGGATTTTCAGGACTGAGGCAAATTCGTCACTGAGGCAGCGAAAAAGCAACCAATTGTTGATTGACTGTGGAAATTCAGAGGAGTAGTTTGCAACAACATCCTGAATTTTTTTTTCTTTGGATTTTGGATAACAACCCTAAGCTCAAGGGAATATATGTTGTAAAGGAAAGTGTCCTATGGCTAGGGTTTAAGAGGCCATCAACATACTGGGGTTGAAAGAGAGATGCACAATGTTTAGCAAGCATATATAAGCAAGTTTCAGAGATAAGAAAAGTCCACACCTGATTAACTAAAGGCTGGTCCAAGCTTTCTATTCAATCTTCTTCTTGCTCCTCTCGCTCCAAGAGACGTGCAAAATGAATTATACCTTCCTCAAACCAATATGACCACATATAAAGCAATGATAATCAAATAAACATGAAACAATGATCTGATTAACATCATAATATGATCATAAACAGAGATTCAATCACACATTGAACAATGATTTGGGAAGAAGAAGGAAATCACATCTTTATTAATCTTGAAAACAAGTACAACTATACCTTCTCTTCAAGTTTGGCACCTCACGAAACCTTGATCTGGTTCTGCTGCTTCTCTTCTCCAAAGAACTCAGCCTCCAAGCTCTGCAACACAAGGAGAATGCTTCTAGGGCAAAGGTGTGGGCAAAGAGAGCTCCAAATCCTCCAGCATAACAATGCAAAAATTCAAGTCCCCTCTCATGGACCTCCCTACCTCTATTTATATGCTTAAAAAGGAGTTAGGGGCGAAGAAAAAGTAGTTACGACTGAAGGAGTCGGTTGCATAACTACCCAAACTAATCGAAATTCAAAAGGCGTGTTTTTTGACATTTTTAAAAGGCATACGCAGGTTGCATAACTGGACAGTCGCGTATACAAAAAATATAAGCGGGTTGCTAGTATATAAAGTCAAGTTTATGAGCAAATTTCTGTATACGCGGGTATGATAGAGAGCAACTCGCGTATCATACGCGCGTTTGCCTTAAGGCAAGTCGTGTATAGGAAAAAAACTCATTTTTAGGGTATTTCTAGGCATTTTCATACTTTGGTGTCTTTTGGAAAGTTTTAGCTAACAGAAATATCTTTCAAATGACGTAGAGATGAGGTCAAACAGAGTTGTAGAACTCAAGATATAGGTCCTCCAAGTTAGGTGTTTTTTCAGTGACTTTCAATGACTTTCATGAAGTGCCGTCATGGAAGTGTCGACATGCAACGGAATCATGGGAAAGTGATCACAGGAAGAGATGTGTCATTTTGAGCTATAACAGATGCCCCCTAATGTGTGAGGTTAGAGGAGAAGATGATAGTTGAAATACATTATAAAGGAAATAGCTGAGTATGGAGAGAGCAGAGAATCCAAGATCAAAAGGCTCGAACAAAGGTACCTGAAAGAGAGATAAATGTTAGAAAAATGGATCTCTAGGACATACAAGTCCATATATAAATCATCGCCATAAAGATAAAGGCAGATCCAACATATATATAACTGATGAAACTATCATGGTCGCTCAATATGCAAAAAGGCGCCATATCAAATCTAAAGGAGTCATGGCCACAAATGAACAAGGTGGATCCATACTCAACAATCGATCATAGCCACAAAAATACAAGGTGGATCTATGTCTCAGCAAAATGTCATATAAAATGTAACAAGGTCTTGCGCAACTTGGGCAATAGCAAAAAATGATGATGCTACTGTCGGCCCAAGGTCTTCAATCCAAACCGCCCAAAAAAGGTACAAATCCTAATCATGCGAATAAATGAGTTGAAGTCGAACATGGAGGAAACCATTTGATTACCAGTCAATGATGAAAACCGTTAACAAATGCGAGGGAAACCACCATTAATGAAAATGGTCCCCAAGGTACCTAGTACATTCTAACAAGTGTGAGTATAAGGACTTGAAGTCGAACACTTGAAGAATCCATTGAGTAGGAGACATTAAGGTATTCCCACTACCCAATAGCGAGGGAAATTGCCATTGATGAAAAAAATTCCCAAGGTACTGTCATAAAACTCTAAATCTCATTCCCAGAGCAAGATGTGTTGCAGTCGATAAGAAGAGATCCGTTGGAAGGAAGGCATTAAGGCATCCTTCAACATCCAACACGAGGTAAATCAAAGACTAATTGGATCTGGAATCGGTACTGAATTTCATGACAAGGACCACCGAAGACATGATGTAATGAACTAATACCAGGGAATGGCCGACACAAAAGGTCAAGGCAACTGCAGAATGGCTGACAAAGGTTTAATCCTTGAATAGTGAGCACGACACAAAAGTGACTTAGGTAGATTTTGACACAAAAGGACCAACGAAACAAATCTGAAATGTAGGAGACATTAACAGATTCCCCATATAATTGGAAAAAAGACCAACTGGAGGAGTAAGAAACTCTGAATCAGGATAAGGTCAAAATGCTAGGACCCAACTGTTGATAGACTCAAAACTGGTGCTTTGTTCAAGGAAACAAGACTTGCTGCCATGATATAAAAAACATGTGAATGAACTTCCCTTCCCCTCTTTCTTGTAAAGGTTTAACGAGTCCAAGAAAGCAAACTCGGGACCATCTTCATTTTTTACAAGCTCGAAGAAAAGAAAGAAGAATGCTTGATAAAGGACTAATTCATGGATTTTACGAGCCCGAACTAGTACATGCTCGACGGTGTTTTCATAGTTTAGAGAGTCTGAAAACTCCAAAGAAGACTCCAAGGGGGGTCCTTTTTCGTACAATTTAGTCTCCTGAGACCGAAAAAGTATAAAACATACCAAAGAATAACTCTCTTAACTTCCAAAGAAGAAAAGGCGCACCTTTTTCGTACTTAGTCAGGAAGGTCCGAAAAAGGTTAAATTACCACCTACCCAACGCTCCTTCAAAAGCAGCATATAGCCTGAGTTTTACGAGTGTGAAGGAAGGCAAGATCACTCAGAAAGATCCATTTGATTATGAGAAATGGGGCTTACAAGAATAAACTCGATTCTTTGTTCTTTAGGGTTTAACGAGCATGACAAAGACATAAAGTACACTCAGATTCTTTTTAAGGTTTTGGTCTAGAGCACGAAAAAAGAGAGAACTAAGCTCATACCGAGGGGTTCCTTTTCCGTAAGTTTAGTCCCTCAGGTCCAGAAAAGTGATAAACCTATGCCTGAGAATACTCTTCTCAATTCAAAAGAAAAGAGAGTGTTCCTTTCTCGTATTATTCCACATGGTCTGAGAAAGAGATAACCTACCACCAATGTGGATGCCCGTTCACATATTCTTAACGAGCCTGAATGGACAAGTTTACTCGGCAGTCAAGTCTATTTTGAAGAGTCAGACTTGGGCCTAAAGAAGCTCAATATCTTTCCTGTGAAGTTTTAACGAGTCCGGAAAAGTCAACTCGCGTCCTCCTTATTGTTTTTAACGAGCTCGAAGGAGAGCAGAAAGAATGCTCTAAATGCGAGGAGACGAGTGTCATAGGCAGGCGAAACTAGTTCCAAGCCCAAGGAACAGACCTATGCATAATGCAAGGAAAGTGAGCAAGATAAGGACACTCAGGGAATGTCTCCTCAAGGTAAAAGGTGTCAAGTTGCAAAGGTAAAATGATACAAGGCTTAGCGACGATGAGAACAAAGATGAGGGCTTATACAACGAGCTAAAAGCGTGGAAGCCAGCATCAAGCTCATAAGCACGAGCAGGATACATGCAAATGCAATTAAAACTTTAACAATAAGGTGAGACCAGTAAACAGTTGTGAATCCAACTACAAATCCTGTCTCCAAGAAACAATAACATCAGGATCATATTCAGAAGAAACGATCCGATGCGGGTCACTTTGGTAGAAACACGTGTGACTTTGCTATCTTCTATAAAAGGTAAAGTCAAAGCAGAATGAACCAAAGGAGATTTTATAGAACCAAGGCTTGAGGGTTTATAATCAATGAGATCAACCTCAGAAGGAGAGCAAAAATCAATAAGGGAGATAGAGTCTGCAGAAACAAACTTAGTATCACAGGAGTTGAAAAATTCATAAGAAAAATCAAACTCATCAGGATCACTGACTTGCTGTTCGAAGGGAGATTCCAAAGACTCAACAAGACCAACATAAGAAGAAAGGTCATGATTACTAGGCAAATCAGGGTTAGACTTAGGCACAACTGAACCAACATCCAACAGAAGATCAGACTATATCAAAGACTCTAGGAAGACTTCATCCAAAGGAAGGAGATCATCCGAGATAGGACACATGTCTAAACTTTCAAATGGATTGACAGAGTGGAGAGAAGGCTCTACAGTCTGTATAGGATGACTCACCTGGTCAACTGCTAGGACCATGTCCCGAGAAGGTAACCATGAAAACAGATGCTGCTTCTCAGTAGCAATTGAACACAAAGGACAAGAGGCCACATAGTTCACCTGTGGCGGGGTAGTGTCTATAGAAACACTAGGAATAAATAAAGGAAAGACTTGGTCTCTAGTTGGGTCAGGAGACGGATCAAGAAAATCGAACTGATCGATGGTGACAATTTCTTCGCCATGATTAAAGTACATCACACGAAAGAATGTTGACACCACAGCTTACATGGCATAGACATAATCACGTTCGAGGAGCATATTAAAGTCTAAGGGGTCTTCTATCACCATGAAGTCAACTAAGACGGTCTTCCCACCCAAAGTAACAGGTGTTTGAGCAAGAATTCCCAAGGCTATACAAGTTCTTCTATCAAACGCCAATAACTGACTAGCAGTCGACACAAGGCTGGGAGATCCCATGCCTCGCCAAGCACGAGCAGACAAGATACTAACTGAGGCTCCTTCATCAACAATACAACGAGCAATCATATAAGGTTCAAATTTTACCTTTATCTGGAAAGGTGCATCAGAAGGAAGGAGCGGCTCAACTAGGCTATCCCAATCAAAGGAAGCAATCCGAGAGCTTGGTGGGGTTTGATCCGAAGCAAGTTCAGTGCCCCCTTGTTCAGTAAGTATTGAACTGGCAGTGAAGAAAATGTGACTAGCAGACACTTCACTCTCTAAAGGAAGAGTGGGATTGATTGATAATGGAATTGATTCAACCACTTCATGAAAGTCACTCTCTGAAGGGAGAGTGGGATTGACCAAAGATGACATTGGTTCAATCACATCAGAATCGAAGAGTGGGATCGACCAAATCTGAGACTGGTTCGACCACTTGATCAACCAAAGGTTGAGTAGGTTGTTGAGAAACTATAGGTTGTTCAGGAGAAGGAAATTCTTGAGTCTCGGACCACACTCTTCGCACCTCTGTGATAGCAGGGAAATGGTGAGTAAGATGATCTTCCTTGCATAGCTTACAAGGGAACTTAATTTTGCACTTCAAACGACCAGTTTTCTCAATGGTGTCAACATGACAAGCAATGGCTGACTGTTTGCTATCAACATGACCTGCAGAGGATGAGAGTTTGCCCCTAGCATGAAAACCAGAGGCCGGGTGACTGGGTCCAACCTGACTAAGAAAGGTTGGTTGTTGAAAAGCTTCAGAATGTTCAAAAACGGGATGACCATGAGACCAAACTCTTCGCACCTCCGCGATAGAAGGGCATTTATAAGTAAGGTGGTCTCCATCACAAAGCTTACAAGGAAACTTGGGCTTGTGTTTTGAACGGGTAGTCTTTTCAACAGTGTCAACATGACTCGCAGTGGCTGACGGATTGTCTTCAGCATGAACCATAGAGGCTGAGAGACTTCCCCCAACATGACTTGCAGAGGCTGAGAGACTGGGTCCAACATGACTTGTAGAGGTTCGACGGGCACCACCAACATGAACAACAGAGGTTGAATGGTTAGGATCAACATGCTTTTCAGCAGTTGAGTGTGTGCCCCCAGCATGAACCACAAAGGCTGGGTGGATGGATCCAACATTACTTATAGAGGTTGGATGGGGAGGTTCAACTTGAACAACAGAGGTTGAATGGGTGTCCTCAGCATGACCTGTAGAGGCTGAGTGACTAGATCCGACGTGACCTAGAAAGGTAGGAAGGATCCCACCAGCATGAACCACAGAGGCTGGATGGTGAAGATCAACTTGACTTGCAGAGGTTGAGTGCTTAGATCCAACATGACCTACAGAGGTTGGATGGGTGCCCCTAGCATGAACCACAGAGCCTGGGTGGTGAAGATCAACTTGACTTGCAGAGGTTGAGCAGGTGCCCCCTTGCTTATGTGCCTTCTTCCTATTCCTCCTTATTTTACTCCTTTTAGACCGTCGGTTACTAGTATCAGTACTTTCACCGCATGAGGTAGAAGGAGGAGGAGAATCAACTACAGGTGAAGGGGAAGCAGTGTTTTGATGCCCTTGATATAAGGAGCTTACTTGAGAAGCATCAGGAGCATTCAGGACAGTTGGAGTTGAAAACAACCACACCGGTAGCCCTAGAGTGAATCCAGGTAGATTCAAGGTGGCCATCAAGGGAACACTAACATTCCCTGTGAGAGGAATAGTACAAGGAGTTCCCAGCATGGGGATCTCTTGGTTGGTGTTCAAAGGGGTGCTAGCCATAGTTTCAAACTAGGAGACAAATTCTGAGGTTGATAAGCAACCAAAATTACAAAGCACACACCTAAAGGCACACTAAGTACAGACAAACCACACAGCACTCACTAAAAATTCCTAAAGCCAAACAGACAAACAGGTATAAGATATACTTTCCAGAAGAAAGCTGATAGACAGTTACTTGGCGTCCCTGTAGATGTTCTTAGGCACAAGTGGAGGAATCACCCACCACCCTCCCACACTTTCTACTGGGGTTACCTTCCAAGTCCGTCCAAGGTCAACCAGAAATAGCCTTCCGATGTACCTGTGTATGAACCCTAGATGTCAAAGAGACTAAAGGTTACCTTAACTATATTGATAGTCTGGGGGGACAGTCGTCAGCCTGATTCGTACGCATGGGCAGGGTAGCTGAGCCCGAAACCCTGTCTAAGACAGAATCCCCAGATGCATAAAAACCTTGGTCTACGCTTTGACAAGGAATCAGAGGGTTATCTCCACGCGGACTCATGTTTAACTCTCGTTTGAAAGGAGCTTCCCAGATACAATCAATGTAGAAAAGGATTTACCTAGTGATTGGCCAACTACGTCTAAAATTTAAATACTTGTGGAGAGTTAAAACTCCCTAATCCACAAGTCTAGCCTGAGCTAGTTGGTGTATGACCCTATAAAATAAAACTTACTAGTAATTTTTAAATTATATCGTTTATTTTAAGGGTTGTTTTTAGTCAGAGGGTAAATGGCATGAAACTTATGTGGTGTTTTGACTCAAAGTTGAAACAAAATGACTAAGCAAAGAGATATGAAATGAAAAAAGAAAAAACTATTCTCTTTATTTTTCAAATAGTAAACTTGAAAGCCAAAAAAGAACAAATTCTTTTTTATTTTTATTTTTTCAAAAACAATGATATGCCATGCAATCTAGACTAAAAAAACTAATCTACATGCATATAAAGCAAACATGTGCTTTTGTCTTTTGCCTTTTATAAATGCAAAAGAAAAAAATAGCCTATCAACTAATGCAAACAAGTACTGTAAGCAAAGCAAATAGACAACTACTCTACACCCCACAAACAAACCCTAGGTTTCCCTAAATTTGGATATCAACCTCTCTTGAAAGGAAGGCTTACAAAGGTAAACAAGCCAAAAAACTTTGGAATGAAGAGACCGAGCAAATAAGACTGATATAAACAAAGGTCAAGAAGTCCCAAGTATCAATCTAAACCTACAAACAAAGGCTGCTTAGTACCTTGTACAACAAGGTCAAGCCAAAGAAGGAGGTGGGGGGGGCAAGAAACAAAAACAAGTATACGTTCTTTTTAATTTTCTTTTATAAATGCAAAAGAAAAACTACCTACAAAGCAAAAAGCATGCAGATGACAAGAACAAAGCAAAAGGAACTCTGCTATACAACCACCAAACAAACTCTAGAATGCCCTAAAGTCAGTATAAACCCTACTTGGAAGGAAGACTTGCATAAAAAAAAGTCAACTATTTTGGCATGGTGAAGTTAACCAACAAAAGAAGAAGGAAACCAAAACCAACAAGCTTCTGAAATCAAACAAAGATCACTAACAGAGGCTGACCAAAATCATAAGCCAAAAATCATGCCAAGCAAAGGAGGTGGGAGAAAAGAGCAAAGAGAAAACCCTAATGCTATAAAAAGGCTTACCACATAGATAAAGAACAACCAAAAAAGGATGACACTAACTCCCTGGAGTCATGCGCCTACAGAGGACCCCAAAATACCTACCAAAACACCTTCAAACAGAAGAAAATTCACAAAAGAGGAAAAAACATTGTTTAAAGGGGCATACGCGAATTGCACTACTGACAGGTCGCGTATCATACGCGGGTTGCTAATACAGCAAGTCACGTGTACAAGGATATGCGGGTTGTATAACTGACAAGTCGTGTATCATACGCGGGTTGCCATTATAGGCAGTCGCGTATACAAAACCAGACACGCGACTGTTCAGTCATGCAAGTCGCGTATGGGTGGAAAAACTCCCAAAAAAGGTCAAAAACTGCCTTAAGAAGGCAGCGGAAGTGTGCTAACAGAATTTTAAGGTGTTCCTAAGTGGCAATAAGGACCTGAAACAATGCAAAAGACTGAAAGAAATAAAGAGAAACCCCAAACAGACAAGGCTCTCCCCAGCGGAGTCGCCAGTTCTATTGTAAAGGAAAGTGTCCTATGGCTAGGGTTTAAGAGGCCATCAACATACTGGGGTTGAAAGAGAGATGCACAATGTTCGGCAAGCATATATAAGCAAGTTTCAGAGATAAGAAAGGTCCACACCTGATTAACTAAAGGCTGGTCCAAGCTTTCTATTCAATCCTCTTCTTGCTCCTCTCGCTCCAAGAGACCTGCAAAATGAATTATACCTTCCTCAAACCAATATGACCACATATAAAGCAATGATAATCAAATAAACATGAAACAATGATCTGATTAACATCATAATATGATCATAAACAGAGATTCAATCACACATTGAACAATGATTTGGGAAGAAGAAGGACATCACATCTTTATTAATCTTGAAAACAAGTACAAGTATACCTTCTCTTCAAGTTTGGCACCTCACAAAACCTTGATTTGGTTCTGCTGCTTCTCTTCTCCAAAGAACTCATCCTCCAAGCTCTGCAACACAAGGAGAATGCTTCTAGGGAAAAGATGTGGGCAAAGAGAGCTCCAAGTCCTCCAGCATAACAATGCAAAAATTCAAGTCCCCTTGTCAAAACCCCAAAATTTTCAAAAATTTAAAAACTTTTAAATAGCATAAATGTATGTTAACACAATCGTTAAATACTGATTAGTTAATGTTATTTATTTTGTAACTGTAATATCTTTACTTGGTTGGAATGTTAGTTGAGTTTTTTCTTCAGTTTTCTGATTGTTCTCTGTTTGCAACAGCAAGTGGATATACTACGTTAGACTGGGCTTACTTAGCTGTAAAGCTAACACACACAGTTTTCCTTTATCTTACAGATCGACAGGTAAAGTTTTTGGGATTGCTGCTAACAAATCATTCTAGAGTAAATAAATCATATGTTGTTATCAAGTGCTTTCAGTAGAGAACTAAATAAATAGAACGCATGTTTAACGGACTATTCAGCTTCTACAGGTATAGCCTCCTTTATTTCACTTTTGATCTAAAGCAAAATATGATGAGAAAGGTTAAAAGACACTAAAGAAAAATATTGTCATTTCCAGTTATATCTATGAACTTTTCAGTTGAATGAACATTCAGAGATGGCAGTTTACATAGATTTCTTTTCCAATATTGCCTATAAAAATTATTGAAATTACTAGCACTAGTAAAAGCTACAAAAGTAATGTTCATTAGCGAATTTAAAGGTTGACAAGAGGCTACTATAGCTTTTAAATGTCGCCCTTTTTGAATAGTTATTATCACCAGCTCAATTCATGTAAATAAACAGTTCCTTGAATAATTATGGACATAGACATTTATAATAATATATTTCATGATAAAAGAACTACTTCCCATGTTGTACATGGTCACTCCTTGAGAAAATAACTCATAAAAATAATAACACTTGACAAGTAAAAATATGGGTTAGACTCCTTGTTAACATTATTACATTAAGGTAATAGGTCGCAAGGTAAATGCTGTATAAATTATACGACCATAACACTACACTTTAAATTTCATTAGTCTTGTAATTTAAGTTCATTGATTATACTATAATCAAATGAACTAACCTCAAGTGAGGTCTCCCAAAGTAAATTTTACACTCCAAATACTGAATTAGACTTAACAATAGCAAGTCATCTTTGTAGTTCATGGTTTTAGTATGAAGATCAGTATTACTGGCTTTAACATTACAATGCCAATATTCCAAAGTTATAATGCTTCGTTGAATGTATATACATTACATTATGGTTAACATAAAATAAGATATAGTTTATATTGTTGCAAGGTAGTATTCGTTTTCATGCTTGATAATAACATTATGGTGTTTGACCTTATGCAGGTCAAGGTCGAAGGGTGATCATATAGCACCTTCAAACCATGATTATGTTGGCAAAAGCAATGATATGGAACTTTCCCACTATGATTAAGTTGGCAAATGCAATGATATGGAACTTTCCCACTATGATTAAGTTGGCAAATGCAATGATATGGAACTTTCCCACTATGATTAAGTTGGCAAATGCAATGCTACGAAACATTAGGGATCGACCCACTTATTGGCAAAAATTTAAGGGTTAACGTGGCTGCCTCCTCTCCATGCATTGGGCAATATAAGTTGACTTGCCTCCAAAACGATTCAGACCTCCTCTCGCCTGCGAGCTTTGAGCGCTGCACTGCCGAACCCTAGTGGTTCTTGCTGGTTGATCTTTGTTTTGAAGCAGTCTGGTGTGTAGCCCGTCTTCGTGGTGCTCCTGCGTGGGCTGTGTTGAGTTACTCCTTCGTGGGCTGCGTTGTATTGCTCCCTCGTGGGCTGTATTGCATTGTTCCTTCGTGGCTGTATTGTGTAGCTCCTTCGTGGGCTGTATTGCATTGCTCCTTCGTGGTTGTATTGTGTAGCTCCTTCGTGGGCTGTGTTGATTCTTTGCAGGATGTGTTGTATCGTTACTTTGTGGGCGTTGTCGAGGTGTTGTTCGATTCTCCCGGTGATGAAAGGGTTCCAGTACCCTCGTTCCAGTCTGCTTACTGCTTGACCCTTCGCATGTAAGCGATTAAGAATACAATGTGATTTTTATTTTAAGTTTTGTTTGTTTATGTAACTGTTAGGGTTACTGACTTAAGATTTCTTCTTACTTGGCAGGTTTGCCTTCCAATGTCATCTGCCCTTCGATGGCAGACTTGCCCTTCAAGGTCGTAGCTGTAACGCAAAGAAAACATAGCTCGGCGCTTCCTGGTAAGCCCGGTTCTTCGATGTACATCTCCATGCTGTATGTTGATAGGGTGCATAATCAGTTTCTTGGTTTCTCTGCTCTTCGCTTAGCTGTAGAATACCCCCACGCTTCACTAGGGTTTATCCCTGTGATAAAAAGGTTACGGCTCCAGGCCGAGACTGTGTTTATTGGTTTACTTGTAAAATAGTATGGCGAGGGTTGATAGGTGTAATGTTTTGTTTTCGGGTTAAACCCTAGCTCTTTAAGAGCTTAACCAGCTACGGCCGTGGATGTAAACTGTTAATTACTGCAGGTTTTGGTTTTCAAAACAGGGTTTACAGGCTTTAAGCCTTTGCGTTATTTTTAACGTGAATAGTTACAAACAGGCTTCGAGCCTTGATTTTACAGTTGTTATGTTTATCTTTATAGGCCTTCGGCCTTGCATTTGCAGTGAAGGTTATTAAATGGTTTTAGTAATTATTTTTCAAGTGTTTAATATGATGTGTGCAACTGGTTTTTCTCCCTTGCTGTAATGTACAGTTTTCGAAGAGAATTACTTATTGGTTATCCTTTTATTAACCCAG
>LPNX010594934.1:0-10304 GCA_001517045.1 Pseudotsuga menziesii | reverse complement strand
AATAGACAGACAAAGCACCCCGGAGATCCCAATTAGGTTAGTATTTATCTTGCTACTACTCATGTTCCCACTTTTTATGATATGTAGAACTAACTATCACGGTGAAAAGCAAAAAAAACCAAATACTATTGATTTAATAAATAGAACTAAAACATTAATTGATTCATTTGAGATTGGTAAGTACCTCGACTAGAGGATAGAGAAGCGCAAAACATATCATTTGTGTTTCACTTGGTTGGTATAAAACTCAATAATAATTCTATATCTCTTTGAACGCAGAACAACAATAAAATATGATGCGCTAATCTATGAACTAGGACCACGATCGGTGAACACGAGAGAGAAAGATTCTCTTAACCGGAGGCACTGCAGTCTTTAACAAATATTGAAAGCAATATAGTGATAATTATGGTTTTAAACACCACTTAATTGTAGCTAAATTTAAACCGACCTCACATTGAAAAGATTAAGTCTAAGATAATTTTTTATCCAACCAGACAAGAAGCTTTATAAAAATAGCTTAACATAGAGGAACCCTAAAAAATAACTACAGATTTTTATAGAATCTTTAACACAAGACTTCAATTTCTGATCACACGAGCTCAGTGCATGTAGTAAAATATATAATAATAAAAAAACATAGTGTATGTTACTCTCAGGGAAAGCAAATCCGATAATGGAACTGGTGCAAGAAGATTTGCCAGGGAATCCAAATCAAGAAAACTATTAAAAACCGCTAAGAAATTGTTTAGCCTAAATTATTCAGCCCTTCAAATAAGTATGTGTAGAACCTCTAGGATGCCTTCTGAAGTTTTGTTGAGCCCAATGAAATTGGATAGTGTATACCTAAACTCTATCACTTATGAGCTCAAATTTGGATCAATTCAAATGCGAAAAAATAGAAAACTTCCATTTCAAATATGGAATTGAATCCATGATAGGTTTCAGATGGTGTGTTTTTCTTTCACGTTCTTGTTATGTGTGAGAGTGTTGGGCCTTGAACTTAATTTTTGTGTCAAGGCTATGCCAGAATTGAACATAAAGTTGATGGGTTACATACATCTGGATTAACCGGTACACCGTCTCCATCGAAAATTTTATTATAATTTTCAATGGATTTGTGTAATTCATAGAAGATATATAATAAAACACAAGGATTACAGTTCAAGAAGATTCATATGTAGAGAAAGATCCAGGAGCTAAAGTTTCACCCGCAACAAGAAACTTCCGAGCATAGGGTTGCTAGTCACATTCGTGAGCATCATCAACATATTCAGCCATGTCCATGTTGTCGTTGGTTTTTCCACTAATGCCAACACCAATGCAATAATTATCATTAGTGGTTCATTATAAATGTATAATTCTCACTATTCTTACCAACCTGTAATATCCTATGCATGCAAGGCATATCCTCATACATTTCATGTATAAAAATTGTAATTAGAGTTAGCAAGACAGGGTTTAAGGAAATTTCCCTTTTCAAGTCCCTCATCTTTGCATGGAACTCCTCTTCCACACAACAACTAGTTTGACTTCATGGTCTTGCTACCTTTAGGCATGCAATTCCTGGATTGTCCATATTGACTGCATCACATTTCTTTTTCAAGAAATCACTAGTACTTTTCTGCTCTACATTCAAATTCTGGTGTCTCTCCCTTGTTCCCTGCTAGATAAGCTTTCCAACGCCTATCCACATGATTCATTCTGAACTCGGGTGTGAAAACCACACCACTTCAAAAATGATGCTTTTTACCAAATATATTCTGGTTTGAAATGGCAACCTCAGCCACCTGCAATTTTCTTCCTTTTCAGCCCTGTAATCCACTGGCAGTCTGCTGAAAATCCACTGAAAAATCCCACTTGAAAACCCCAAAAATTCTTTTTCCCTAATCAGATCTCTTTCCAACTAAATTTCTGACATTTCGGCGATCAAATCAAGAATTTCCTCCGGCGCTCATCGGCTGCCCTGACAACTAACATCTTCCATTGTATCGGACCTTCAGTTTTCTAAGCTTCCGAACAACATCAGCGATGCCAAGGACTGTTCATCGGGTCTCTTTCCCACAATATTTCCAGCGTTTCGACGATCTAATCATCTAATTCCTCCACTGCTCATTGACGGTTGGGTGCACTGTGCATCGGGCGGCTAGTCCTCACAGCTTCCACAACGGCGACTAACGAACCTTCTAGGGTTTTCGCGGTTCACAATCTATCGTCAGTCGGATCCTCCAGGCACTACTGCATCAACGATCGGATCCTCTACCCGTCGGGAGGCTAGTTCTATAAGCTTTCGCAATGGCAGCAGCAAACTAACTGGAGTTTCCGCGGCCATAACTCTGTTGGCGGCTGGAACAACTAGAAACTGTAATCTTTCGATCGGCGGCCGGAAGCACTAACTGTTGCAGCGTTGGGTGGTTAGTTTTCTAGGTAGTCGCAAGGACAGACATCGGTCCTGCTGTGGGTTCTGCAGACCTTAATACCCCATCGGTTGTCAGAAGGACTAACCACTGCGCATCGATGATGAAATCCACTATCTTCCGCCGATCATCGATGGGTTTCGAGACTTAGATTAATTTTCAAAAAAAATTCTTCTTTACATCATCTTGTCCTTCAACTAATAATCGTCGATATACTTCACTAGACCTTGGCAGCTTTATCTTCTATCCATCGGTGATCCCATCCTCTAGTCATTGGCGATCCCAACAACTAAACGTTTCTGATCGCCGATGATCTCATGCCTTAGAAAAAATTCAAAAACTTTTTCTCAGTCTGTCTTCCACCGTGTCGGTTGTCAAAGCAACTATCTGCTGTGGCATCGGTGATCGGGGACTCTACCCGTCGGAAGATTAGTCCACTAGAATTTCGCAATGGCGGGTGCGCAAAACACTAATTCTTTTCGACGTTCATCGGTGAACAATACAACTCACATTTTTCGATGGCCGACGAATACTTAGAAAATTTTTCGCGACTTTTCTTCTTTGTCTTCCGCCGCATCGGCTGTCGGAGCAACTATCCGTCGGGTGGATAGCCCATTAAATAGCCGCAATGGCAGACGCATCATCAACTAATCTTTCTGATGTTCATCGGCAACTTCATCATCTAAGCATCAGCGACTCAATCAACTAATCATCTCCAATCGCCAATGATTTCACAACTTAGAAAAATTTTCAAAATTTCCTCTCCACCATCGCTGTTGGCAGTTCAACCCACTATCATCTTGGTTCTTCCGTCGACGTTTCTACGGTCCAAACAGCTAACTATCATCGATCAATCTACTAAGCTCCTTCGACGTGTCATTGGTGATCCCTTCATCTTAGTGGCGCTGATCGTCGATGGTCAACGTCGGGTGGTCTTTCCGCAAAAGGGGGCCGACATATCGGCGACCTTCGGCTGATCCCCTCCACAACTACGGATCCGACTTCCACTGTTCTCCACTGACAGCCGACAAACACATAGAAAAATTTCGCAATTTTCCTTCCGTCGTCGGGTGAGCTTCAGACTACACGTTCCGCTGTGTCGGAGGACCTTCCAACTAAGTGATCCATTGCATCGGAAGAACTTCTCACTAAGTTTTCTGATGAGCCAACAATTTTGGCACTTTGAAAATTTTTGTGAATTTTCTTGTTATTCACCCATTTTGTCTTAGTTTCTTCTGGGCAGTAGGAAACCTACCTCTGCTAGCTGTTTCTCATGGCCCTCTGAGGCCCAAATGCTGCAACATACACTCTGTCATTGCATCTTCACGGCCCGTTCAGGCCCATGCTGCAACCTTTGCTCTGACACCATACTGTAACGTCCCCGACCCTGCGATCGGTGAAGAGGACGCTACCAAACCATCAAATACCTCCGGTCAACTAGCCCCATGAACAAGAACATGCATATAAAGCTGAAATAAAATGCTTAAAACATAAAATATGCTAAGATGCATAAAACATACACGGATGCATAGTTACTCAACATACAGCGGAAGCAACATATACATTCCAGCATCAACATGTTCATCATGATTCATCAGACATTAGACAATAAAAGTAAATGCAGAAGCAAAATAGACAAGAACACTTATCTCATAAATATCTCGTCCCGCAACCAACTACGTCGCTGCAACGTTCCACCCAACCATAGGCCAGCGTGCTCATCAATCTCTCAGCAACACTGCCACCCTCGAGCTGGGCATGGTCCTCAAGGGATAAGGGTCAAAGCAGGCTTACACATAGCCAAGGTTACACAAAACAGCCAAGTCAACGCAGTTGGGTTTATCAGGCCGTCAAGGAGCTAGGAAAGGCTAAATGCTAAGCTGGTGGTCTCAATGGAGAGCTAAGGATGCCTACACCAGAGCTAACCTTACTTCTAAGACATCCACACACCCAGCATCGGCAATCATTCATTTCTCTACTTCGCAGTCCCTTGGGCCCTGACTTCCCTTTCCAATACTCTTCAAGGGTTGTGGAGAAGAAAGGCAGCAGTCTAATTCTTTCTGAGTGGCTCCCAACACCAGGTTTCTCAAGCATACCCAGACTCTAATCCTACTCTAAACAGTCCGAAGACCAACCATTGCATACCGCAGTAAAACAAACAGTTCACAACTCTATGAAGAAAATAAGATAACAGGGTGACAACCCAAACGAAAGGGTGAACACCGCTCAGGTCAGACAAGACGATTCAGAGTTGTTCTTGGCCCTAACGTGGCCAAAACAACTCAGCGGCACCCAAAATATGTTTGCACACGCAACAACCAAGACCAGGGAAGATCAACAACCCAATCCCATAATGAAACAAGGGGAACCTTACACAGTCCGCAAATGGGGAAGAAGATGGATTCCCAGCATTGACAGGGAAAGCATATAAACAGCAGAACCGTGTCTCTCAGGCCGATCTTCCAGCTCACTGCGTGAGATCACAGTCTTCCAACCCCTGCATGAGGAAACCCATGCCGATTTCCAATCTGTGCGTGAGGATGAAAAAAATGATGGGGAAATTCCCCAAGCGGTGCGTGAGGAAGCAGGATCTCCCTTTCTCTGCATGAGGATTACCAGAACAACTCACGGTGGGAGGAAAAATCAGCACTGTCATGCATGAGAGTGAGCTAGACCCCAAAACCTCTGAAGAAGTGGGATCGTGGGAGAGTGGAGTGAGTGTTTTCTTCTGCCCCACGCGATGTGAAGAGGAAGAGTCTGCTGGTGGAGTGGGTACGTGGGAAAGGACTAACATTCCTGCCACACCCACCACTACTCAGCAATAACAGCTCCCAGACAGAACAAATTAAATGGGTGGTCGACACATGGCAAACTCCCAATGACCCCCATGGGTTGGACAACCCCCCCCCCCTTAACCTTAGGAATCATGCCCTTTTCATTTAACGTTACACCGTCGTAGCTGGCTGTAGGTTTATTTAAATTGATGTGCATATTTACATGATGCCAAAACTATAATGTGCCGGATCGTTGCACGATATACCATCGGCAACGATACCTATTGCCGAAACATACATAACCAAATCGATGGTGGGGATTTTTCCTTTAGCTCCACACCACGATTAATTACAAAATATACATCATGTACCTTTTAATGCAAACGGGGTCAAAACCGGGGTATTACATCTATGAGACTATCTTTGTTTCTTCAGTTTCATCATCACAAATTCAATAACAAGAGGTATATCCATATCCATATATTTGTAAATGCTCCTACAACTTCCAAGGGTGATTCTATCAATCCCAATACTTGTGCTTGTTTATTGCGGGAGTGTAGAAACATAAAATATATGCAACAATTGCATGCCAATGTACTTATTAATGGGTTTGAGAAAAAAACTTTGTTAGGGATTAGACTTGTAAGCAGATATGCCATGTGTGGCAATCTATCTAATGTCCGCCTAGTTTTTGGCATAACATATGCTCCTAGTAAATTTTGTGGAACACTATAATTAGAGAGTACGCTAAGAATGATATCGTGGGAAATAAGGATACGCTTGAGATTTATTATCAGATGCAAGAGTTAAGCATAGAACCAAATAATTTCACATTTCCATTGGTACTTAAGGCATGTGGATATGGTGGGTTGTTGGCTCTTTAAGAAGGCAAAGTGATTCATGATTGCATAGGTAGGAGTGGATTTGACTGTGATGTCATGGATTTTTCTTGAAGTAGAGGGTATGATGTCAAACTTCAACCATTTGGAAACATATAGTGCGTGTGTGAGAGAGGTTTGTTGTGCTGCATATAACTTGTTTCAGTGAGGCAGCTACCAAATAACTCGATAATCACAAAAATGTCCAATAACAATTGAAAACATACTTAAAGAATTACAAAATTCTAGGATATAACTAACACTATAAAGTGCACTTTCAATATTTACAAACCATATATGACATGTTAAGGAGAGATATTTTCTTCTAATCACATTGCATTCCCATTAAACATAGTATCAACACGATGATTCCAAACCTTCTTTAACTATGTAATCTATGTTTATTTATTCCATTACATCTATAAATGTCACCATTACCTCTATAAATGCACTGATAATGTACGTCTGCAACATATATTTCTACAACTAAAAGATATCATGAAGCAGAAAGTAAATGCATGCATGGATTTGTTGTTGCAAACTATTTGGTGGACCTCAAAGAACTGAACCCAACGATCTTGTTGGACCAAGTGAATGATCCAAATTGTGTGAATGTGGAATTAGAGTGCGAACATCCTTCGTCTCTCCTTCTAGATCACCGTAAAAATTGCGTCAAACCTGCCTCATATGTGATCCATCTGCTATAGGTTCTCCTGGGAAAGGAATAGAAACATGCATTGTCAATGACTAAACAACCATTTAACCTCTTTTCTTTAATTCTTCTTCATTACTAAGAATCTGTGACAAGTTAACAAATTATTTTTTCGGCTTGGGTATCATTTTTCATGCTTGGATATTATTTTACATGTTGGGATGATGGATATCATAAGATATAACAATTTGTAATTGATTATGTGTAGGCTACAAGTTTTTCAGGCCAAGATATCATAATTCGTCTAGATGATGGCATAGGTGCAACAAATAAACCCTCGAGGGAAGGGATTTTTCTTTGAATATAAAGAAATTGAAATTATTCAAAGTTTGGCAGCGTAAGACCCCAACACTAGACCCCCATTCACTCACAACAATTCCACAAGTATGAATTTTACTGCCCACAAGAGATCCCGAGGTGATGGGAGAGGCATCCACATGGGCCATGGATGGCTGCGATAAGCCAAAATTAGACGCCTTTGGAAACACCATTGATAACTCCACTACATGTGTCGCCGCCCCCAAAAAACGCAATTTGTTCTCCACAAACAAGCCATAGTTAAAAAGCACACCCGCAGTGATAGACTCGAGTTGGATGCCCTGCAAATACAATCATGCCATGTTATATCCCTAGAAATCAACATTGCTCCTCACATATGACTATCTGCTAAATAATACTATGATTACAAACCAACTTTCTAGTATTTAAATTGTGTGTTGAATGTCCTCATTAATGAGAAGCTCTTTCATAAGTCCCTTGAGTTGTATTCAAATAAGAAAGAAACTGGAATTAGGGAAAATTTTCTTACCTCTAAAATTCCTATCAAGGCACTCTGTAGGTGCTCATAGTAGCATTTCGGCAGGGCTGGTAATATGACACATAATATGATGTTCCATGCTTTGATAGATAACCAACTCACACATTTTGGGTCAACACATTTAATGTTTTAAACCATACGTAGATTTATCTTATCCCTAATATTATTAGGAGTTTTTATGAATGTGTTTGTTCTATGGACTCAATTCATAAAAAAAAATTACAAACCTAGAACCCCAAACATACTCTTTAGTAACCTAAAATAAATGTTATCAGTGCATTATCTGCATAATAATATCTCTCCAAGGTACTCTAAAGCAATCAAAAGATGTAAGGTACTTGAATAAAGTTATTTGAATGGCATGATTGAAGAAAGAAAGAACTATAACATAAATGTTACATGTCTAACACATTACAAAAACGTTTTTGGATCAAACCCAAATAAGAAGTTGATTTTCATGCAGAAGATTTCATCTCGTCGCTGAATTTAAGTCCCAAACCGAGCATAAATGAGGTAAAATTTGGGCTTTTAAAAATGCCTCATCTTCTGACTAAGGCTAGAATTACGAGGTCCATCCTGTGCAACCAAAATCCTGAGGGCAATCCAAACCACTGCACAATTAACAAGGTGGATGAGTAGCAAAGCTACATATTTCCTACCATTAAGTTTGTAAATTGGATTTCCATTGTAAATTGAATTAATCTTGCAATTGAACTTATAAATGTGTTACGAATTAATCCAGACATTAGGGTTGGATGGGCTTCCTCACCTTGTCAGGGGAGCAACTATGTAGAATCCTTCAAAGCCCTTTTTTTATCTACTTGTTTATTTGGTAGAAGCACAATTTTGTACAAAAATTGCTTAGATTAAAAGCTCCCATTGAAAATTGAAATGTTCATTTCTCAAACGTCTCAACATGCAAGTTGGCCATGAACACAACAATTGTGAATAACAGACACAGAAGAAAATAATCCCTACCAATGCGATTTGATTATGGATGTGAAATTTGGAAACAAGTGTCTCGACAAAAGATGAAATCGTGTACTTGACATTTGATATAAAAAACATACATCATAATCTAGTTCAACACAGTCAATAAAGTTAATCAAAACACCCCCTTTTCATTAGAATGACCTATAATTCTAAACACTAGAGATAAAATGTTGGCAATGATTTTCATGTTATTGTACATTTCTGTTGTTCAAGACAACTTCAAAGATAGGTAATGGATAATTCAAAGCATATATCTTTGTAATGGATTTGTTTTAATGTAATGTACTGAAGAGTGTTTCTATGAATTAGAATTTGGTGTAGGACAACAAGTACCTCTCAGCCTCATCAAATTTCTTGGCGATTACAAGGTCTTCAAGATAGTGCAAGTCAAAGTAAAGACCAGATTATTACTCCAACCTGGTGCCATGCATGCTAGGATACCCGAGATTAGGTCATTATTAGCACAATACATCCTTTATTAGCACAACACATTTGCAAAAATAATTGAAAAAGAATAATTGAAAATAGGCCACCGCAAAACTCCACCACCTTCCCGGATCCCAGTTCTTCAATTTCAGTCACAAAGGTTCCCAAGAGACATGTTGTCCTGTCAATTTCATGAAGAATATCCACCTAAAACTATATCAATTTGGAACCTATGTATTAGAGTCAAAGCTATCACTAGACCACAAAACCTTAAATAAGTAAGATGCACAGGATTCACACCAGATGCATGATTGGGAAAGAACCCTTGAGGATCATTAGGGCATGATAAAGAAAGCGCATTCTGACAATTAAAATTTTTAGGACATATCAAAGAAAACCATTCCCGCAAGACACCTATTAACACATCCTTTGCTGGCAACTGAATGTCGTGCTTTTATATCTGTGGGATATATCCAACAAATATGACAAAAAGAGACATGTATTGTTGATATGTCATGGCATGTTGAACGATGGTCGATGCCAAATTTGGCCAAGGTATCTCATTCAAAAGTTGCAACAGTATGTTATGGAGGAAGGAGGTTAAATAACTAATTAATTATGTTTCTAAAAACTAATTGTAATAAGAAAGCAATTAGTTTTATTACTTGTAAAACAACATTTAATTTCAAAATACATTTAAAAGAAACTAGTTTTTTATATATATAACTATAATTTAACAAGCAAAGCACTACAAAATTGATTTTAAAATATAAAAGTATAGAAAGTAAGTTAAAAAACATTTTCAATAAAATAACTAAGGTTACTAGAGTTGTTATATATAGATATTTCCACTAGTGAATCATCTTTCTGAGCTCCCTATGTAAGTTATTACTGCCAAGGCAATTATGTAATTTATTAATGCATATCTACCTTTTCGATGTTTATGGAATTAAGTGCCTCCCTTGAATAAAGCAAAACCCTAATCATCTTCCATCACGACAATTCTAGTTTCAGTAGATAGTGTATAGTCTGTCGATCCATTTTAACATTGAGATGTAATACACTTCTCACTTATAAGAAAAAGGTAATAAGTTATAAGAAATGATGGCATGATCCCACTAAATACATGCGTACTTTCTATACTTTGTATCATCCCCTCATGATGCCACTAAAGACATGCGTGCTCACTATACTTTGTATCATCCCCTTTATAGGACTACGACTAGGAATTATGATCCCTGGAAAAGTAGAATTCCACTCAATCAGATGAAATCCTATAGGGTTAGT
>LPNX010594928.1:85746-188447 GCA_001517045.1 Pseudotsuga menziesii | reverse complement strand
ACAAAACCCCTTACCCAACCAAGGCTTAGTGAACACTGAACCCGTGGCTCCCCCACAAGCCACTGCGCCCATCCAACAAATCACTTACGCCGCTCCTAGCCATCCCCCGGCCGACTCAGGTACCCACCATCTGTTGATGATGTCCTCCGATGAGGTCAATCTTCAGACCCGGCGGAACCAATATGGCTCCACCCCCGAAGCACCACCCGCTAATAACCCCACCAATGCTCATCCCACCGATCAATCATTACGTATACCTCCACCTCCACTTGATGGAGTTCCCAAAGCACCCCGTTTCCCACTTCGCCGGATCAACAACAACCCCAATGCACGGGCTGCATCAAATTACAATATTGTGGTCGACTTAGCCCAATCTCCCGCAGCCATGTCTGCGTTGGAAGTCTTAAAGAACTGCCCTTCGCAGCGTAAGACTTTACTCTCAGCCATTGGGGCTATTGATCCACATGATTCGCAATTGATGGCAGACGATTTGGACCAGTCCGAACCCCGCCTGCCCTCCAACTTATCATTCCAAGTTACCGTTTCCATCCGGAATTTTGTAGTCCATCGCTGCATTATTGATGAAGGTGCCTCCACATGTGTCATGCCCATCTCCATCTGGCAGAAAATGGGATCCCCCCCGCTCCAACCATCCTCCACGGCATTGCGAGCCTACGACGGCCGTTCAGCTCAACCCCAAGGCCTGTTAACCAATGTCCCCGTCCAACTAGCTGGCAAAACGATCATGATCAACATCGAGGTCATTAATGCACAGCTTGACTACAATCTTTTACTTGGCCGCAGCTACATGTATGCTATGCGGGCAGTTGCTTCTACTGTCTTTCGCATCATGATGTTCCCTCATGAGGGACGCGTGGTCAAAGTTGACCAGCTCACATACTACGATCCCAAGGCTGCCGCAACACCCGAAAATGTTCTCCCCATGGTTGAACACATTATCTCGGGTAACCCCACCGCAGCCGTTTCTTCTATAGGGCCCATGATCCCCATAGTTGAACCACTCATTCCAGATGCCTCCACCCCTTTGGTTTCTTCAGTAGCACCCGGAGTTTACTCCGATCCATCGATGACATCCACTTTTCCATCTCTCCCACCGCCGTCATCTGCTACTGAATTGGCTGACCTCTTGACTCTGTCCCACCACACCAGAGCCCCTAACAGTCAACCACCATTATTGCCTCAACCCCCCTTGGTCCCTAGCCACATTGGCGCCACACCCATCCATACCATACCTTTCCTCTTCCCTCCTTCAGGAGTGGTTAGTACCCCCGTCATGGCTACCCTTAGCCTCCCGGGTTTAACCTTAGGATTACCCGTGTGGTATCTTTCGCCTCCAGTGCGCCCACCGACACCAGATGTCGTCTTGCAACCAGTCCAACCCATAGCCACTAATAGTCGCCCACCTCCAGGTGTTGCTACCCCGTCAGCCCCCACGAAACCTGCTCCCGGTGTCGCTACCCCGTCAACCCCCGTGAAACCTTCCCCTAGTGGTACTAAACCCATGGGGGGCAGAGGCCCCCAACCTTACAGTGCTGTCCCACCTCCCAAGACAGTCCAAAACCCCCCTATATTCCGTGCACCTCCCAAATGTGCGCTCTGCGATGAGTTGGGCCATGCGACTCACCTTTGTCCTCACCTACCAGCGTTAAAGGAATACATGCAACCGCTTGACGATGACCCCACCATCCCTGTGGTCCATCTAGAGTCCACCCCTACGCCTCGCGACAAGTCCTTACGCACCAACCACCCATGTGCGTTATGCGATGTTTACGGGCATTACTCCCATCATTGTCCCGATCTCCCCAATTTCAGGCTAGCTCTCCTTGATCTGAACAATCCGGAGTTGGGGACGGAAAACCTCAGCATTCACGAGATCCTCCCCTCAGACCTGGATCCGGAGACAGCCCAACTCCCCATTGTTGAGATCCACCCCCCGGAATCTTCTGCTTCCGAAGAATTCGAGAACATTTACATGTTCTCTTCCGTCACCACCCCCTCGACAACCGATCTGACCACCCGCTCATTCTATAGTGATGAGGAAATTCTTGAGGCTCTCACCGCCCCAGATTATCCCTGGGATGATATGCACCATCGTTTATACTTTCTCCCAGATGACCCACCTTCTACCATAGCTCCCCAATTCGCAGTAGAATCCAAAGACTTCCTTCCCCCGAAGGTCGACTGGTTCAAGGACCCTATTCCTGCTCCTGACGCCTTCGAAGAGGGTAACATGGCCAACATATCCCCTGTTATCCAGGTCGATCTTGCTGCCCCCGGGGGCACCCCCGAACTCATCGCTTTAGGGGAATCTTGCACTGCGCAGGAGATTGAGGAGTACACAGCACTCTTCAAGGAATTCCGTGATGTCTTTGCTTGGTCTTATACCGAAATGCCTGGCCTTGACCCTACCATTATAGAACACCACATCGACACATGGCCTTATGCACCCCCCATTCGTCAGAAACAGCATCCCATTCATCTCTAGCTACAGTTTTGGAATCAGCACGACGAGACCGTCACGATGGTCACTTCGTTGCATCATTTTGTCGAAATTATTTTTTGCCCATTTTTAGACCCCAATGGTCGTCTCGGTTTGCGTGCCACTTCGGCCGCTCTCCGTTTTTCACACTGTTTATATCGCCGGATTCATCTTTCCGAGCTTGTGATGATGCTTGAGATCATTTCTCGCTCTCACTTGTCATAATTTGAACAGTGCGTCCCTACCCCTTGCCGCGTCAATTTGCGTGCCGCATCGGCCGTTATCCGATTATTCCACTTATTTTACATGAGCCATTCACTCCTGTCATACTGCAAAAGTATCGTTATTTTGCCACCATCCATCCACCCAGCAAGGAGTGCCACCAGTGTTTCCCCCCGCCCTCAGCTCTGATCATCATAAATGTCCCCTAATTGAACACTTACTCCTTGCCTGACCATTCCATCCATTCAGAGTCTTCTTATTTGCTTTCAGACTCCTTAAACATGAAAGCAACCACGAGCATTCACTGTCATGGGCTCGTAAAATCCACATGACAGTGCCACTTCATTCAATACAGAGTCTTCTTATTTGCTTTTAGACTCCTTAAAATTGAAAGCAACCACGAGCATGTACTGTCCTGGGCTCGTAAAATCCACACGACAGTACCATTCAATCCATTCAGAGTCTTCTTATTTGCTTTCAGACTCCTTAAAATTGAAAGCAACCACGAGCATGTACTGTCCTGGGCTCGTAAAATCCACATGACAGTACCATTTCTTCCTCGAAGAAATCCCTCCGCGCCTTTTGGCGCTATGACCCATCATCTTGGCAGCACCTCCAATCAGGTCGCCTTTGTTCAGAGTATTCTGCAGTTTCATACCCCGTTACCACAGCTTGAGTCTCCCTCAACCCCGTGCACTGCCCAGATCCCGCACAGCTATGATCCCTTTGTCACCAATCAGTTTCATGTGCTGCCCGGTCATCCCCGTCATCATACTCTGAACAAAGGAAGTTTGAGTCCACCCACTCTACTTGCCCAGTTCGTCCCCCCAGTTTATCCCCCTTACCATAAGTACTATCACAGTTCGGTTTTGCACCTCGCGCTCCTGTCAAGGAAACATCATTGCCTTGATAGTTGCAGGTCTCCCTCTGTCGACGACAGCCCCTCTATTCCAGAGGATAGACCCAGAGGCCCTGCGCCTTGGACCCATCACCATCTGTGGTGAGTGCCTACGGACCATTTTGAGAGGAGTCATCATTGCCTCTCCGAATGGTTGTTTCTCACATGCTCGACTTCAGTACCTTATTCGCATCGTTGAGAATCGCGCAGGATTTATATGTCCATTCCATTTTTGTCGAAGACCCCGGATTTCCCCCGACTCTAGCACATTGGTGAGTCACTTTGGAACACCCAGCTATATGTTCCCGTGGATGTCCGGGCTGCGTTGGCGTTTGTATTCGGGAGCCATCCCATCCTATGCTTCCTTGAGTACCCAGTTCAGTTCCAGTCCAGTGTACCAGTACGAGTGTGACCCTGGTCACTCTGATCCAGCAGCGCACCAGTTCTTTTGGTACCACATTCAGTAGCACTGCTGTCCTTCCAGTGTTTCAGTTGTTCCGCTCAGACAGAGTCAGCTCAGCAGCATGTTCCAGATATGTGTCCCCTCTGGACACTTATGATATGTACAGCAGTTCCTATGTATCCTACAGGTCCCTCTTTTCGGGGCTCACAGTTATTGTCATGTATCTTGATACGAGCATGGGTATGCCCGCCTCGTCCATATATTGAGATTGTTTCCTCATCCAGTATTTGAGGACCATTTTATATTGTTATGTTATATTCTGATACGAGCATGGGGATGCCCGCCTCGTCCATATTATCAGATGATCCCTCATCCATTATTGAGGTTATGTATTTTTTAGTCCTTGCAGGTGGTTCGAGATCGGTATCCCGGACTTCAGTTGCTTCCTTCTCTTCTCCATCACCCCAATACAAACCAAATATGACTCATGATGTCCATCGGCCATACGATGAGCTCCTGCCCTCGCACATCAGGGGGCAATCTGTTAACACCCAAAAATGGTTAACTACCTCATCTACCTCACTACATGGCTCATTTGTCCATTTGCCTACCATATTCCCCTGAAAATCCCACTAAAAAGCCTCCAAAAGGCCTAAAATGCCTCTAAAAGGCCTCAAAACCATCTAAAACGCCTCCAAAAGGCCTAAAATGCCTCCAAACGGCCAAAAAACCCATTTTTCCTCCAAAAATAGCCAAAATTCCTCTAAAAATAGCAAAAATCCCCAAAAGGGAAGAAAAGGAATAAAAATAATGAGGAAAAAGGAGGAAAACCCTAAAACAACAAAAACCCTAAACAAGCTGCCCTAAACCACATGGTTTCCCAAAACCATGGGCAAGCACTCCACCACTCAAAAACTATAAATAAGTGATGGAGACCCCTCATTTCACATCCACAGTCATAGCACCCTTACTCTGCCAAAACGTCTCGTGAAACCCTAGCTTACCATCAAGCTATTTTCACTGCTGAGAACCCATCTTTGGCCTATTTTCCACCATCGGAGAAAGAGAAGGACCAGCTCGGAGCTCGGAGCCACCGACATCGGACCAGCGCAACGGACTCCACCAACCTCTTCATCAGAGGTAATACAAATACAAAAACTTTTCATACATCTTGTCATTTTTACTTTCTGTCATTTACTTTTACTGTCTTAGTTTAATTTATTTTCGTTTACATTACTTGAACTGCTACTAAGGAATCCAGATTCCTTAGTAGGTGCTCATTAGCACAAGCTAGGGTGAAAACCCTAGCTACAAGATGGTTACCAAGGAGGAAAATTTGTACTGTATGCTTTGTCGATCGGTTTGACATGACAACAAAAACTGTCGTGCTTATGATTTGCTCCAGGAAAGGACGTATGATTCATACTTAATGAAAGGAGAGGACCCTTGGACAGTGCAAGCATAGTCACATGTAGTACAACCAACATTATAGGTACCATACACCACCTCCTCCATTGCAGTTTGTCCCTGCGCAACCACAACAATAGTTTATGGCACAGCCGCAGTTCGTGCCACAACTGTAGATGGTGGTACAACAACAGTATAACCAGGCAGCACAACCATAGTATAATTAGCCGCAATATGTTCAAGCCGCGTAATATGTCCAGCAGCAACCTAACCCACCGCAACAACAAATGGCCCAACCGTAGTTTCAACAAGGAGGATTCCGAGGAGGATTCTACGGGGGGTTTAGGGGTCGAGAAGGAGGATTTGGCCATGGAGGAGGACGAGGTTGTGAATCCATCCAGTGCTACACTTGTGGGGTATTTGGGCATTACCAGAGGGAGTGCCCTCATGTGCAGTGCACATACTGTGCAGCTAGCGACCATAATGTTGAAAGTTTCCCTCATTTGATTGCAAAATGGTAGGCGTGGCAAATTCCTTAGTTATAGAATGCGCAGAATCAGAATCAACCTGCATTCCAAGTACATAACCAGCTGATAATGCAGAACCAGGTACCACCGCAGACTCAGACTCAGAACCCACCTTAGGCATAGAACCAACCGATGAATCAACCATTGAATCAGAACCTACCTTTGAACCAAGGATCGACAGTTGCCACTATTCAGTCCGAGCCACGGATGAAGGATGTCGATGTTGAGATTGTGACTCGTGCTGGTGCGACAACTGGAGATGATGGACCACGAATACAATTTTGGTTCACTGGTAAGAAGAAGGTCGCATTTGATATTGCGACAGAGAAAGATACCTTCTTCGACACAAAGAACGAAATCGGGAGAAATCTGGGTAAGTTACCAATTGTTGATATGCCATTTGCTTTTGATCCATCTACAGAGGTAGGACCATCACGGCAGTATGGTACTTTGCGCAAGTTATTTGATATTTTTCTATCGTTGGTGAGGGACTCAGATGCCCTTGTTGAACTTGAGGCATTATTGCACCTCCTCAATAAAACAGTGAAGGACTCTACTGTGAGTTCCTTGCAAAAAAGGAATACTAACAAGGATATGAGGATGAATGTCCAGATTGGGATTATGATGTTAACTCAATCATTTTGGACCTTGGATTAGATGTAAAAATCCTAAAAAAGCAAACCTGGCTATTGATGGGAAATCCAACGTTGGGATGGTCTCCGGTACAACTGTTTTTAGCCAATCAGGCGAAGGTTCAATCCATTGGTTGTGTTTCAAATTTGGTTGTTAACATTGAAGGTATGAAAACACGTGCTGAATTTGACATGATAGAAGTTGTAGGTGATGGTGGTTCCTATCCTATGATGCTAGGAATTGGATGGGATAATGATAGCATGGCAGTTATCAACTTCAAAAAACATGTTATGACATTTGAAAACCAGGATGTTAGGGTCATTGCTCTTATGGACCATTAGGAAGGACGATAATATATCGAACCACTAAAGGAGGAAGTCGGGAGAAGTTTGGATCATGCTTATAACATCTCCTAGGACTATATCCAACCTACTGTCAATGGCGAACTTGGATGGCACAGTGCAAGTTCTACGTCCTCCAACTCTAACGATGCTTTAGAAAATTGGCAGAATCGGTTGCATGAGGTATCATTCAGAAAGTGCTGGTTGATTACATAGTCTCTCCAACATGTTTCGACTGAGAGTTGAGTTACCCATTTATGAAGGACTGCCGGGACTATCTGAGTTCTTTTAAGAATTTGAAGAGAAAGTGCTTGAACTGCAAAGGAAATTGGCTCTTGATGTAGCACTAAAGGCTACTCCGGCTCGATGGTGGGCGACACACAAACAGATGATTCATGACTAGGAGCAGTACTGCAGGTTGATGATGGTATGTTTTGTGATGTAGAGGTCTATCATGCTAGGAGATATGATGGACGAGAGGACCCCACCAGTCATTTAGACGAGTGTCATAGGTTATGGACATTGTGGCCCAGAGATGAGTGGGTTCACGCTTTTGTTCATACTCTAGAAGAGATGCCAAGATCCTGGTATGTGGCAGCAAAATTGTGCAGAACAATTACCACTTGGGAGGAGTTGTCAGTCTTCTTTGTGTAAATGTTTAGCTTCCAGGATGCCAACCCCGAGGTATGTAACACTTTGCACATTATCCGTGACGTAGTACTAAAAGTCATCCCTATTGCATACCCCATTGATCCTCATGCAAATTTGTCCATCCAATCCATGATGACGTGCTACAACTTGTCTAGGGAACCTAAAGGTGATGACGAGTTGTGGAATGTTAATATTCCAGAGTCCAAAGGAAGCTGTGGTGTCGCAGCTCCCAACATACTGACAGACTTGATGAACCAGCCGTTGAGGATCCAGAAAGTTAACTTGGGTTGGTAGAAAATCCAAAATTTGCTAATGTTGCAGACTATTGGGGCAAAGAGACGATGGCCAAAGTCACAGATCTCCTGCACGAATTCCAGAACCTTTTCGCAATGCAATTTTTAAAAATGAAGGGAATACTTGGTGACTTGGGGGAAATGAAGATTCCACTCAAGACAGATGCAAAACCAGTACGCCAGAGGCCGTATAGACTGAACTTGCAATACAAGGATCGCGTGAAAGCTTAGATTGATAGGATGCTCTATGTTAGGATCATCGAACTTGTATAATAATCAGAGTGGATAAGCCCGATGGTGGTCCAAGATAAGAAGACTAGTGAGATTCGCATTTGTGTCGATCTGAGAAAGTTGAATGATGCATGTGTACACGATCCGTTCCCGACCCCTTTCACAGAGGAAGTCTTGGAAGGTGTAGGCGGCCAAGAGGTGTATTCCTTTACAAATGGCTTTTCGGGATACCACCAAATCTGGATTGCGAAGGAGGATCACCATAAGACTACATTCGTCACCAAGTGGGGCTGTTTCCAATATACCGTCATGCCATTTGGGCTGAAGAATGCACTTGTTGTATCCTCTCGCGTAGTCGTCGTTGTATTTAAATATTTTATTCATAAATTCCTGCAAGTATATATGGATGATTGAACCATCTATGGTTGGACAATCTACGATTGATGCTGGAACGATGTAGACAACATCAGATTGCATTGAATTCAAAAAAATGTATTTTCTATGCACCCTTTGGCATACTACTTGGGCACATCGTATGTAAAGAAGGTCTGTTGGTAGGTCCGACGAAGATTGTGTTGATCCTCAGCTTACCACCATTGACTAATGTAAATATGCTCTGAGAAACACTGGGACATACAGGCTAATATTGCAAGTTTATCAGGGGATACGCTGCGATTGCCACTCCCATGGAAAAGATGTTAAAGAAAGATGTTGCATTTGAATCGACTCTGGAATTTCAATGTAATTTCCTAATTATGGTGTATATACCTAAACACTTTGTTAGTTATTTAATTTAAATTAGATATTTTCAATTTGAATTACTCCACAAAAAACCTTCTTGGAGTGGGAAAATTGGGGAATTCTTCTGGGAAATTTTACAGGAAAGGAAGTGATCAGTGGGCAGAAATCAAAGAAAGTTCAGACATCGAATTTCCTCTTCGCTAACACATTTATATCTGGTTCCATTTAGGTTTCAGAATCCGCGTCGTGGAAACCTACTTCGATGCTTCTGGGCAGCCAAATCGTGAAACTAGGAAGAGTAGTTCAGCCTGTTTCAACCAGGGGCTTATGGAAACTTGCAGAGGTTGTTACAGAAGTAATATAACATAGATAACTGGTAAAAACACATTTCATAATTTCTTGGGTTTTCTGATAATTTTTCAATGAATTTGAGTTTTTTTGGCAGTTTTGGCCAAGGGAAACCCTGTGTAGAGGAGGATCCATAAAAGTGGTATGATCCCAATGAAAAATGGTTCTGGAGCTGGTTAATGGGAGGTGGATATTTCAGTGACCCACAGGAACTATCAGGGCTCATTTTTAGTTTACAAAACTCATTTTATATCATATTTAGCAAAACTAGTCACTAAAATCTAGTAATCTAGCTAGGGTCTAAAGAAAGTAGTTAAATCAAGTGAAATAAGTTTCTGTAAAACATGATAATTATAAAATAGGTAAATATCAGTTTTATGAACATGTAAAACCACTTAAATCAGTTCCCTAGCATGACATATTCCTTATAGCACTCATATTTGTTCATTTTCCCCCATACATTGATAAAGTAGGCCCTTTTAGGGAAACCTGAGACAAGATTCTTCATGGGTAGGGATATTTCGACCTGATAACTATAATTTTCAGAATATTATGAACCTACAGAACAAAAATTACATCATGGACTGACCATTACAAGGATGCTCCAAAAATGAGGGGCAGGAGGCCCAGATCATGACCAGTAAGGGGATGTGAGCATAGGTGAAGCAT
This sequence comes from Pseudotsuga menziesii, assembly GCA_001517045.1. NCBI lineage: Eukaryota > Viridiplantae > Streptophyta > Pinopsida > Pinales > Pinaceae > Pseudotsuga > Pseudotsuga menziesii. The sequence goes on along the minus strand of LPNX010594928.1, from coordinate 178,583 downwards.
GAGCTTCACTGGAGCTCGACCTGAAATTGATGGAGGCTGCAAATAACTCTGATTATCCTTCAATGTATGCAATATAAATCTCCACACCTGCAATGGAAGAGAAGGGGATGGAAGGAGAGGGGAATGGAAGGATGGGGCTCATCTCCTAGTAGTCTGAGGCACAACACTCAAAAGTAATGCTCACATAAGCATTCAACAATTAAATAATCAACCAAACTGAATCAATGGGCTTGAATTCACCTTTTATAGAATTTTGTATGACCTGCTTAGTAAGTTGAGGCCAATGGTGACCTGTGATAGCAAGTCAACCCCGTGGGTGACCTAACCCTAGCCACAAAAGCGCTCCCTTTAGGAAATTAGGAAAGTAGGACCATGTGGAATTGTTTCCAAGTCCAAATCATCCTTCACAATTAGAAATTATGCCCTCCCTTAGTTAAAAGATGCCTCTTTTGAGTTATGACAGCTTTCTACTTTTCCTGGGTCATAAGGAAACTTTTTCTTTCCTTCAAAAACTTTCCTGCTTTTCCCTCTGTCTACTTTTTACTACTTTTAAGCAACTTCCATTTATTCTCCCATTTTATTTTGTCATGGACTTTCTTATTTTTACCAAGGCAAGTTGACTAGCTTTCCCCATTGTGCCCTCCTAACATGGCAGCCTTAATTCCACATCATTATTGTGCATAATAAATAAAATTGCTGAGATAAAATTAAATACATGCGTTAAAACAATTATTAGCAAAATTTATCCTATGAGGAATAATTAATATCAATTTTGAGCCCCTAGGAACTTAGCATGGTCAACACTTTTTAATGGTCAATTTGAGGGGACATGACAGTCCTCCCCTCCCAAATCTACTTGTCCTCAAGCAGAAGCACTCCAAACTGCTGCAAATTTGCTAATCATGTAGGAGAAATGGAGCATGAATCCATTTTGCAAAAAAGGTTGAATTTCTCTATCAATCCATCCTGTAAATTTTCTCCAAAACAAGCAATGCCAGGGTCCCATTGCTTGCATTGCACCCCCTTCAGTGAGAATGCCTTCCCACACAACTTATCAGGCGAATTTATTCCTGGATCCCATTTCCTCAACTGTAAGTATCCAAACATTAGAATCCACCATACAAATTTATCATCATAGGAAATGACATTTATGTTGTGGAAATCATACCACTGCACTGAAAATTGGAAATTCTCAATGCAAAGTTGGAAATCTATCAGACTTCCCCACCCAACATAAAGTTCCTCATGTTCTTGATGCACATCAGCATTGAATTTCACAATTATGTTGGTGCAAATACACAGGTGTGAGTCCCATGTCCAACCCTGTCACGTCCCCAGCCCTCAACCAGCGAAGAGGACGTGACGAACGCATCAAACACAGCCGGGGAAAAATGCCCAATGAACATAAACAGAAATCAAATGAAATCAATGCTGGAATTAAGCATACACAGATGCATTTATTTTCATGCATACAGCGGAAGCAAACACACATTCCAACAATCACATGTTCATCATAATTCCATATACAATTGTTATAATTGCAGAGATAGACTGGTAGCACTTATCTGTTAATGAAGAATTCACCCGCAACCAGCTACGTCGCTGTAACGTTCCACCCAACCATAGGCCAGCTTGCTCATCTATCTCTCAGCAACACTGCCACCCCCGAGCTGGGCATGATTCCTCCAGAATAAGGGTCAATTGCAGGCTTATACATAGCCAAGGGGACATAAACAACAAACCAATCACAGCTGGGTTTCACAGGCTGTCAACAAACAAGCCAAGCCAGCATAGTCCAAGGGACTAACCACTGCATACCAGCAGCAAAACAATTCCCTTCACAACCCTGTAAAGAAGCAAAATGACCGGTGACAGTCCCAAACGAAAGGTGAGACACAGCTCCAGCCTATAAGGCAACTCAGAGTAGGTTTTGGCCCTAACGTGGCCAAAACAACTCAACCACAACATCCCAAACTAGGGAAACAACATCAATAGCCCAATTTCAAAGTAAAACAATGGCAACTATGCACAGTCCCAAAACACAGAAACTCAGCCCACGAATTGGAAACCCACAGTGGCTCAAAACGAAATTGAACACCACAGCCAACAAAAAACAGGGGAAACAGCAGCCCCAAAACATGACAGTGAGAACGGCTCTCACAACATGGGAAAACGACCCAAACACCCTATGCGTGAGGAAGAACTTACACCCAATAGCAAAATGCACGGGAAATACATACCCGATTTCTCTGCGTGAGGATGAACAGACCACAGCAGGAAAAATGGCTCACTACGAATTGGGCACTACGGCCAACCAAAAACGTGGAGAAGACAAAAACAGGAAGCAATCCCTCTTCGTGAGAATGCACAGCAATGGAGAGGACGCGAATTTGCAGTCAGCGGGTGCTCAGCCACTCGTGGAGAGGAACAAAATGCCTATGTGAGACCAAATTCGTCCAAAACCTGTGCGTGAGGAACCAACAGACCCAAAATCATGGTGAGTGAGTGAACAGACCAGGGAGGAGTGCATGAGGGAGAAGAATGGGCAACGTGGGTGGAGTGGGCAATTGGGTAAGGCTGACAGCCTGCCACAACCACCACCACTTCAGCAATAACTCCCCCAACCACCAGCTGAAGCATTAAAGAGGTTGACAAGGCTGGATGAGGCAAAAGGTGACAAACAACCAAGGTGGAAAAACCACAAGGTAATAAAACATGGGTTTTTCCCCCATAACCAAGGTTTGACATCCCCCACCCCTTATCCTTTGGAACCATGCCCTTTTCATTCAACATTGCACTGCTGTAGCTGGTTGTGGTTTTATTTTAATTGATGTGCGGGTTTATATGATGCCGAATTATAATGTGCCTTAAAGCACGAGATGCCACCGGCAATTATCCCCATTGCCGAAACATACACAACAAAATCGATGGTGGGGCTTTTGCCTTGAGCTCCTCACCACGATTAATTACAATATATGCATCATGCAAACGGGGTCGAAACCGGGGACATGACAAACCCCAATGAGTATAGGCATCATTCAAGCAACAAGGATGCCCAAACTGCTCACAATAAGATGATGCATCACAATTATCTCCACAAATGCAAGCAGGAAAAATAAATAAGTGTCCCATCATCCAATCTGAGAGGGTACTGACACTCCAACCAAAAGTTCCATGTGAACACTTCCAATGGCTAAACTCTCTACCACTGGTCATAGGGTACAAGAATCCATCCAACTGTGTGTATTTCCTCCACCAAGACCACTTGATGTAAGATGTTTTTCTCATCAATTCCTCTTGGCAGTTTGATTGCTCAATTGCCTTCCACTGCTCATGAGAAGAAATTTTTCTGCAAGAAGACTCCATGTGTGACATGTAATATTTCACCCAATCCACATGTGGTTGAATGGAAGGAAGTGACAGAAATATGTTCCTATGTGGCTGATGTGAGGGTGATGGTGCATTCCACAAGTCATCACGAATAGCTAGGAAAGCCTCTAGCTCTTCCTGTTGCACCACCAAGGAAAATTCCTTCTCCCAAATTTCATTCTCTCTTGATGAGGATGAAATAGAAGTGTGGGTAGAACTGTGAATCATATCTCTACAATACTTATCCACCCAACTTACGGCTGCCCCATCTTCATCCTCATATGAATATCCCATGGGGAAGAGATTCTTTTCAGGAAACAATTCCAATTTTTTCTGTAAAAGATCAAGTGCTTGGTTCTCATCAAACTTGTCTGTACAGTCCTCAAGCACAAAAAAATCAGAGTGCACCTCATGTGCATGTGTATGGAATGTATCCAATTGCTGCAAATTAAATCCTTGTGGTTTCCCACATGCCAAGGCAATGTCAGTCACAACAAAAACTTTATTGCAGAAATTAAATTCTTCATCTCCCACCTTCTTCACTTTAAAGGTGTCTCTATCCACCCAATCAATGGATGAATAAGGAATTTTATTTTCTGATCCATAAGTAATGTGATCAGCCATCCTTATGGTAGAGAATAACACTTCATCCTTCCTCTCAACCTCAATGAGTGCTTGGCTAATATTCTCTTCCTCGTAGCTTTTTACAAGCACCTTCAAATCTAAGTGCATTTCATGATCCACCATCTCATGAGATTCCTCCCTCTGTTCAAGAATTCAATCATCCTTGTGAATATGGCTTAATGGTGTGTAGGAGGGTAGGTAATACCTTTTCAACTTCTCATGAAGTTTCTCTATCTCCATCTTGGATTCTTGGAGTGCACATTGAGTGCTCTTCAAGGATTCCTGGGTGGTCGATAAATCTTGTGTGAGCTTGCAAATTTCTTATCCATCCTTCAAGGATGCTCCATGCAACACATCAGAAACCTCAATCAAATCATCTCCATCAGAAAGCAATTTTAAGAATTCTCCTTGTATTGTAGACGATGCCTTCTGCATCTCCTCCTTGGATTCAAGAGAAGATTGATCTTCCAATGAAGCAGCTATCCAACATTGGTGTGCCACTAAAGAATGTGTCTCTTGGAGAAGGTTTAAATCCTTTTGAATATTCTTTTCATCCATTTTCAAAGGCCAAGGAAATGAGTTGGGCTCTTGAGGAAAATCACCCCCTTCTTCTTTCCTACAATTTTCTTGCTGTGACTTGTACTTCTCTTTATGAATCTTTCTTTCTGCTTTCCCACCTGTAAGACTAGATGGCTCATAGATCTCCACAATGGTGATAGTGGGATTGGGATTTTCAATGAGTTCAAGCCTCTCCTATGATGTGGATTCAATTTCATCATGCTGCAAGAGAGTCCAAAATTCATAACTTTTTGCATCCCTTTGCACCAGATTTTTCTCCTTTAGATTTCCTAGTTCACACCTAGCTGGCGGGGGCTTGTCTTCCACTTCATTGGGAAATTCAAATAATGAATTCAGATATGATATTTCCTCTTCTTTTGGATCTGATCCAAAATATTCCTTCACCATATTATCATCATTGACAATATCACCCTTCTTTGCACTGATTGTGTGATCACCAATAGGGAAAATAGGACTGAATTTATCTCCCTCACAATTGGCCTTCCTTTTGCTATCCTCAAATGCAAAGGAAGACTTTTTATCTTTACATGGATCAGATGGTTCCAGGTGTATAGGGCTGCTACAAAAATCATAGCTTTTATTATCCATGTTCTTAACATTACCATCTTCCTGTACGGATACTATGGTCGCCTGCTCTTCCACCAAAATTTCTGCCTCACACCCAAGCGGTGTGGCCTTGTTTTCATCTTCATTATGTGGCTCAGAAGGTGATTGTAAATCTGATTTGTGTACCTATTTTGGATCTGATCCAAAATATTTCTCTCCACCCATACATGAGCCATAACCTTGAGCAGTGATCAGGAGATCACCCACCAAGAAACTTGAATTGCATTCCTCTTCAACCTCTTCTCTTATACAACCACCTTGTGTTGATTTGTACTTCACCTCTTGGATATCTGTCTCCAATTTGTTTCTCTTCTTATTCAAGGAACTTGAAGCTATGTCATATTTATTGGTACTCATGTCACAATATTTAGAAGATCTATTTGAAGAAAAACCAAACAAACTCTTAAATCTCGAACATGCCAATGGATTGGAGGAATCTTCACCTTTGGTTATGTCTTCTTCTTCTTTTCTCAGAGAGTTGGAACAACTTGGTTCCTCTCTGGATAACTTTCTACTCTTGAAAGAATTCTCATATTCATGCTTGGTCTAGAATCCATACTTGAAATAAATATAATCTCTAAAATAAAGGTTTGCACAAATATTCCTACCCAAATCTAGATAGTCCTCGTAGCAGTGAGACATGTTCTCACATGCTTCAATAATCTCTGTCAAGTTTTTCTTAACCGTTGGAGAATACAATCTGATATCTTCCTCTTCTGATGTCCAATAGTTTTCATCATATTCATTTTTGTATAGGCCTCCATGAACATAGAGGATTTCTTCTTCTTCATATCTTCTGCAGTATTCTTCATACTGCTCATCATAGTCGTCCCCATTGTATGACATGGCTGCAAATTTATTCAATGAGAGATTTCTTTCCATAGGATTATCCAAGGAAAGAGCTCTGATACCAATCTAATGTCCTAAGTCTGGTGTACAGACCTGAACACTCTGTTAGTTATTTAATTTAATTTAAATATTTTGAATTTGAATTACTCCACAAAAAACCTTCTTGGAGTGGGCAAATTGGGGAATTCTTCTGGGAAATTTTACAGGAAAGGAAGTGATCAGTGGGAAGAAATAAAAGAAAGTTCAGAAATTTAATTTCCTCTTCCCTAACACATTTATATCTGGTGCCATTTAGGTTTCAGAATCCATGTCGCAGAAACCTACTTCCATGCTTCTGGGAAACTAGGAAGAGTAGTTCAACCTGTTTCAACCAAGGGATTATGGAAACATGCAGAGGGTTGTTACAGAAGTAATATAACATAAATAATAGGTAAAAAAACATTTCATAATTTCTTGGGTGTTCTGATAATTTTTGGATGAATTTGAGTTTTTTTGGCAGCTTTGGCCAAGCGAAACCCTGCGCAGAGGAGGATCCAAAAAAGTGGTATGATCCCAGTGAAAAATGGTTTTGGAGCTTGTTATGGGGATGTGGGTATTTCAGTGACCCTCATGAACTAACAGGGCCTATTTTGAGTTTACAAAACTCATTTTATATCAGATTTAGAAAAACTAGTCACTAAAAGCTAATAATCTAGCTAGGGTCTAAAGAAAGTAGTTAAATCAAGTGAAATAGGTTTCTGTAAAACATCAGAATTATAAAGGAGGTAAATATAAGTTTTATGAACATGTAAAACCACTTAAATCAGTTCCCCAACATGACATATTCCTTATAGCACTCATATTTGTTCATTTTCCCCCATACATTGATAAAGTAGGCCCTTTTAGGGAAAACTGAGACAAGATTATTTATGGGTTGGGATATGTCGACCTGATAACTATAATTTTCAGAATATTATGAATATACAGAACAAAAATTACATCATGGACTGACCATTACAAGGATGCTCCAAAAATGAGGGGCAGGAGGCCCAGATCATGACCAGCAAGGGGCTGTGAGCATAGGTGAAGCATGAGCTTCACTGGAGCTCGACTTGAAATTGATGGAGGCTGCAAATAAATCTGATTATCCTTCAATGTATGCAATATATCACTCCACACCTGTCATGGAATAGAAGGGGATGGAAGGATAGGGGAATGGAAGGCTAGGGCTCATCTCCTAGTAGTCTGAGGCACAACACTCAGAAGTAATGCTCACATAAGAATTCAGCAATCAAATGATCAACCAAAATGAATCAATGGGATCGAATTCACCTTTTATAGAATTCTGGATGGCTTTCTTAGTAAGTTGATGCCAATGGTGACCTGTGAGAGCAAGTCAACCCCATGGGTGACCTAACCCTAGCCACAAAAGTGCCCCCTTTAGGCAATTAGGAAAGTAGGACCATGTGGAATTGTTTCCAAGTCCAAATCATCCTTCACAATTAGAAATTGCACCCTCCTTTAGTCAAAAGATGCCTCTTTTGAGTTATGACAGCTTTCTGCTTTTCCTGGGTCATAAGGAAACTTTTTCTTTCCTTCAAAAACTTTCCTGCTTTTCCCTCTGTTTGCTTTTTACTACTTTTAGACAACTTCCATTTATTCTCCTGTTTTCTTTTGTCATGGACTTTCTTATTTTTACCAAGGCAAGTTGATTAGCTTTCCCCATTGTTCCCTCCTAATATGGCATCCTTAATTCCACAACATTATTGTGCATAATAAATAAAATTACTGAGATAAAATTAAATACATGCCTTAAAACAATTATTAGCAAAATTTATCCTATGAGGAATAATTAATATCAATTTTGAGCCCGTAGGAACTTAGCATGGTCAACACTTTTTAATGGTCAATTTGAGGGGACATCATAGTCAAGGAAGCTTCGACACCCTGAAGGCCAAGATGGCCTCTGCACCAATACTAGTGTTTCCTAATTGGAATAAATAATTCCATGTGCATGTCGATGCCTCTTCTATTGCGTTGGGGGTTGTTCTTGCGTAGCCAGGTGAAGGCGACTTGGATCATCCAATAGCATATGCCAATAGAAAGTTATCATTTTCCAAATGAAATTATACCACGACTGAAAGGGAAGGCCTGGCGATGGTTTATGCTTTGCAAAAGTTTAGGCACTACTTGTTGGGAGGAAATTTCAAAATGTTCACTGATCATTCTGCTTTGCAATACCTAGTCATTAAGCCTATGTTCAGGGGGAGAATTTGTAGGTGGTTCCTTTTGTTCCAAGAGTTTGATTTTGAAATAGTGGTAAAGCCAAGACGGTTGAATGCTGGCCTAGATCATCTGTCATGTGTTGAGAATGGTGAACAACCAACCAATATTGATGATGGCTTGCCAGATGCACAATTGTTCCAAATTGAAGTCGTAGATGATCACTATGCACCAATTGTTTAGTTTTTGTCTACTGGTGTCTCCCCAACAGACATGTCGGTTAGCCAAAAGAAGCAGTTGGTCGTAAAAGCCTCTAATTTTCAACTAATTGCTGGATAGCTATACAAACTTGGACCGGATGAAATATTGCGACGGTGCGTCTTACCACATGAGCAGGTTCCCATTCTAGAAGAAGCACATGCAAGAATCATGGGAGGTCACTATGGAGGCCGCGCTGCTACACAAAAAGTACTACATGATGGGCTATGGTGGCTCACGTTGCATAATGATGTCGTAGACTATGAAAGGAGCTGTGATGTCTGCCAACGGGTTGGTAAACCATCGCAGAGGGATGAGATGATGCTGGTACTGTAGGTGACTCTGCAACCGTTTGATAAATGGGCTGTCGACTTTGTGGGTCCTATCAATCTACCAGGTAAACGCATTGGTGCCCGCTATATCATCACTGCAACTGACTACCTGACTCAGTGGGTGGAGGCTACACCAGTCATTGACTATATCGTTACGACGATAGCCCGATTTATTTTTGAGAGCATTGTGATGCAATTTGGGTGTCCTAGAATCCTGATGAGTGACGAGGGTAGTCACTTTGTCAACTAGATGGTAAAAGTGCTAACTGCAGAGCTCCAGATACAACATAAGAAGAGTACACCCTACCACCCACAGGAAAATGGTATGATTGAGGCCTTCAACAAAATTTTGGAGACAATGCTAACCAAGGTATGTAACGTTAACCACAATGAATGGGATTTAAAAATTCCTATAGTTCTATGGGCCTATCGCACTACTTGCAAATGGATAACAAGTCAGACACCATTTAAGTTGGTTTATGGGCAAGAGGCAGTCATTTCTATGGAGTATATTATTCCTAGCTTATGCATTGCCGCAACGACAAGTATGGATGATGCATCGGCATTAGAGGAACATGCTGCACATTTGATTCAGCTTGAAGAAGATTGTTTCATAGTAGGCTTCCACCAACAGGTTGCATGATTTCCATATTAAGCATAAATAGTTTACGATAGGAGATTTGGTGCTTTTATATGATAGTAAGTTTATCAAGCATCCGGGTAAGTTACAAATGCACTAGTTAGGTCCCTATCTTGTTCAATCCATTACATCTGGCGGTGCAGTTCAGTTACTACATTTAGATGGTGCAATGTTGCCGAAACTCATCAACGGGTGTTGGGACGCGCACCCTAACGACCCTTAAGAGGGATAACTCCACGAGTGTAGACTCAAAATAGTCTTAGGGGTGCCGAGGTTGAGTCAAAGTCTTCTGTGATAAACCCATGGTTTAAGTCCAGGGTTTAGGGTTTGGGGTGCCCATGGTTTAAGACCATGGTTTTGTAAAAATGCGCAGTATAAATAAGCGCTTGTGTAAAGAAAATAGGTTAGGTTTTATGATGTAAGAAAGCTTAAGGCGAAGCTAAGGTTGATTTTGTAAGGAAATATAAGTCCCAGCTGTGTGCGTGGACGACCTCTGCAGCTGTGTGCGCAGAGGGTTTTTGTAAAGAAGATTGAGGAAAGACCTGCAGCTGTGTGCGCAGAGGGTTTTTGTAAAGAAGATTGAGGAAAGACCTGCAGCTGTGTGCGCAGGGGCCTGCTGCTGTGTGCGCGGCTTTTTAAGGACTGAAGGGATCTACAGCTGAGTGCGCAGATCAAACTGTGGTTTTGTAGCAAGTTGAATAGAACACAGTTTGTGGATGTAACCCCTACACTGGGGGCGAACCACGTTATATTCGGTGTTGTGGTTTCTTGTGCTGTTTCTGTTTCTGTTGTCTTTTATGCATTAATAACTGTATACATCTGATAATTTAGATCGCTGCTAACATTTAACTTCGCTGTGAATTCCCTGTAGTGGGTTGAGCAAGTCACGACTGTTTATTTATCTGCGAAGTTGTATGAGAATGAATGGTAAAGCATTATAATTATTAATAAGGTTATTAAAGGCTAAGGTACAGTAATCCCCCTCTCTGCTTGTAGAAACCTGATTCTGCGGCACCCCATAGCTGTTTCGGGTGAGACTGTAACCTGCGCGCAGGTTGTTGCCGAAAGGGCCAACACTGTGGGACTTTTGTTGGTGCGACACTAAAGGATTAAACCCGGGTCTGCCCTATTGCCCAACAACGGGAGTCGCTTGAAGCCCTATAGAATGGGGACAGCAATGCGCACCAACTGAAGTATTGAAAACAAAATGAAGAGGATTTTAGTTCAGCAGCGCAAGGAAATCCCTGAGGGAGAGGCTGCGCAAGGTTACAATTGTTAGCGGTAGTCGGTTGACCCTTTGTGACAATTGTCATGCTATGGGGTGGTCAAATCAAGTAATAAATGCAGGTAGTTAAAACAGTTGGTTGGCGGTGCTTGTTGAAGCGACCCACATTAATGGGTGATCCGAACGTTAGAAGCATAAGATCGTCGGTGGATTTGGCATCATTAATACTGGATTTGGCAATAACATGAAGTTAGATTTTGTAATGATGGATTTAGACTTGAAAGTGGCTATAAAACACCACGTGGGATGTGTCAAATGGCATTATTCAGTTGTGAAGAGCAGAGATAGCAGGTGAATTCTTTGCAAGTATTGAGGAGAGTGTTGAGTGCAGTATAGTTTGAGTTGTTGATCGTCTTTTTAGGCTTTGAGGAGTAAGGGATGCTGAGTGGCCTTGTTGAAATTTCAAGTTAGTACAAGTCCCCCATTCGGCCCACGGCTATGGAAGAGGAAGTCATGAGTATGCCAGTGGGTTCTTCGTCCATTCCAAAGTGGAAGTGACAGATGCAGAGACCCAATCCTACACCACCAGAGAAGAGGAAAACTCGCACATCTGCAAAGGTGCACAGAGAAGGCACTGCATAGACTGGGCCATCAAGCTCATGAGCTATTGAGTCTGTGGCACCTCAAGGTGTCTCGGTGAATGATATCTTGGGATATGTCTCTCCTACGCATACAGGAGCCAAGCCACGATAGATGTCGAAGAATCGGAAGTACCCACCCAAGTTGCCAGCACTGTTGGAAGGGATGACCTACTCCGTCGACATCATCCTTGCGTTGATCAGGATTAAATTCGATGATCACAACCTGCTCCTACTTAAATATGTCCAAGACGAGCCTTATGAATCTATCCATACGGGGCCTGGTGGCCCCATTCAGTGAATTCCGAAACCATGGGCCAGTGGCTTAGAAAAGTCTGGGTTATTGGGGCTCATCAATATGCCCCATTTTGGTCATTTGAATGAAGCACATGCATGTGTGAAGCAACTATTGGCGTGTTTCCATGGAGGAACGCTTTGGATGAATACGCTGATCCCTGTCACCATCGACTTGATTACAAGTATTACTGGTTTTCCTAAGGCTAGGGAGGACCCGACGTAATATATTCATGGAAGAGATACATATAAGCGACTTGCAAAGTAGTTGAAGGAGCACTTCGGGCTACAATGGGATGGTCGTGCTTATCGCATCAACAATATTAATTCATAGATGGTGCGCATTGGTGCAAGAATTTTGGCTAGCAAGGTTGTTCATGGCAATTACCTAGTCCAATGCAATTCAAGTGTTGTCTCCTGTGCCCAGAAATGTGCCGAGGGGGTACAAATGAATTGGTCTTTATTTTTGTTGAATCAGTTGCTCGAAGATACACTTTCTTCTTATACTGGGAGGCCTTTTTCTTATAGTTTTCTTTTTATTATCATCTCTCTTGTTGCTTGGATGGAACCAAAGGACTACCAACCAATGGTGGTTGAGGCAGTCAAGGTTTTCCACGGTGCCTGCTATCAGAACTTATGGTGGGTCGAAGAACCTAGTTGCTAAACAGACTGTGCTATTCATTTTTGGATCTATTGGGAAGCATTGCAGGCGGCTTCCATTTCTGTTCCGAGAGTTTCTCCCTACACCATGGCCAAGTATCAGCAGATCCTTATATTTGCTATTGGACCCCACTCCATTCATATCCAAGCCAGGCGGGACCCTGATCGACAGTGGCTACCATTTCCTTATAAGATCACCACGGAATATTTGGACGTGATTATGCAAGACTGGTCAGGAGACTGGCATGTCCCGGTGAGTCAAGAGGATCTAGATAAGGAGCTACCCGCAGAGGCTCTTAAAGACCTTGCCCCTACAGAATTGAGCTTGCCCCTACAGAATTGAGCACCCATGACTCTGACAATGAGTCATCGACGGATTCTGAAGATGTAGCACAGTGCATGCCATAGGAGACTCGCACCAAATGGAGTCAGGAGTACGAGGCGGGTAGTAGTACCAAATCGGGGATGGAAGACCAACTACAGTGACTTGCAAAGCCATCATAGATTCCTCTATGGTTGTGACTATGCAAATTTGTGAATCAAACCAAGAAGAATTTGGTGCAGTAATAAATAGACTAGAGTCTATTTTTGATATTGTTTCCAAGCAACCATTGGCATGACCTCTGTTGCAGGACAACCCGTCGATCAGTACTAAACCTCGGGCTAGGAATGTGCAAGTTCCCCCGACTGCGATCGACGATGACAATGAAGAAGTTCACTAGAAGATGCACCCAATATAGAGCGTGACCTTGGACTTGAACAAACTGTCTGCTACAGTGTTGGTCGAGTTGTAGCATGGCGACGTGTTATCACTCCAGGAAACTCCTCTAGGTTGTAGCTCAAGGATGCCTGGTAACTTACAATGTTTTTGGGATTTTCTAAAATGGATCAAGTCAGGTGACCTATATATCCTTCCAATCTCAAGACATGCATGAAACTCAAATAGGTACAAGGATTTTAGTTACCACTGTTCAAAGGTTAACAATGTGGTGCAAGGATGGAGAACTCATCATGCTGGCAGATTCATACATAAAAATAGATACATATAAATGGATAAATCATGATAAGGAAGGTACTTATAATTCAAATCACATCAACATGCCAATAGGGTGACAGCTATTAGTAATTGATTAACTTGAATATAACATGAATACCACATTCAAGCATAAGTACAAAGAAGATAGAAATGGAAGCTGAACAAATGATAACAAAAGAGTTTATATTAAATCATAAGCAAAATGAGAAGTTGACAATAGTATAGGTATATAAGTCCCTGAAGTCGAACCTTTTCCATAAAATAAGTCTTAGGCTTTATATCCTTTACAAAATATACAGATCCTGAAAACTTGGATCTGTTTTTACAAAAATAAACAAAATAATAGTTTTTTGCAAATTAGGTTTAAAAACCTTAATTAACTACTTGTCTAACTAACTGAAGAATTAGTTCACTGTATGAACCTTCAGATAACTAAGGTAACTGCTGGAAATCACTGCTACTGGCCCTCTGTTGGTTAAGTCACTATTTTCTTTTGACAGCTAGGTGTTGGTGACCTTTTCCACTGTTATGTCATAGTACAACTGAAACAAACCTTTCCTGATGCTTTCTTCTGCATCTTTCATCTTCATACTTTGTCCCTGAGCCATCTATATTCTCCCAAAACTAGTCATGCGAGCCAAAATTTAATTTTAAGCCTCTGTCTGCTTTCGGTGTTTAAGAGGTTAGACTGTCGAAACCATTAGCTGCTGAAAGCGATGCTTTCGGTGGCTAATCAAATAACCTAGCGTTTGCATAAGCCATGCAAAGCCATGTTTTCAAAAAATTATTAGGTTTCTTCCAAAAATGTTCCTTTAGGTATGTCTGCTCAGCTTTCTTCTTCAACAGGCTCTGTGCTAGGAGGGTTAACAACAACCTGGCTAGTTTTTGCAGGCTAACTGCAGCTTCGGCCAAGGTTTACATGGGGTAGCTGCTAGGGTTTTCCTTGGCCTCCTTCAGCTACGGTCTTTGGAGCCTAATCATCCTGTACAATCTAGTATTGTCTTTTAGGTAACTTGTATTCAGTCTCTTTAGGAAAATATATCTTTCTCTCTGATCTAGGTAAGACTTATGTAGCAGCTTGTTCCTGCTGGTCAATGCAGCATTATGTTTCTTTATTTCCCTTTCCAAAATATCCATCTCATAAATTTTCCTCAGTGATTGATTTATCTTTTGAGTTTTGGGCTTGTTGGAGGAAGCCTTATCTACTAGTTCCTCTTGCTCCTTTGGTGTGGGGGATTGTAGTTCTTTAGTCACTGCTACAATCTGCAGAGCTAGGTATGCACCTTCCTCTTGCTCCTCTTCATAATTTGAGTAGGGTAGATTCAAAATATTCTCATTGTGTGTTTCAACTTCTTAGCCCTTCTCACTGAAGTCCAAGTTCCTTTTTACCTTTTTTGCCTTGGAAGAGGAGGGAGGCTGTTTTGCTACTACTGGGGATATGGCCCTCCTCTTTCTTCTCCCACTCCTTGGTGTGCTGGAATTTTTGGTAGGAGACTTCGCCTTCTCTTCTAGCTGAAGTCCTGTCTCAAATCCATTCCAAAACAAGAAATAAGGTTATGCCATATTCTTTCTTTTCAGCAAATCTTGGATCAACAGGTTGATAAGGCCATGGTGAGACAGTCTGCCAGCAATCTTGGTTGGCTGGGCTTTCACTTGGTGTGCCATCTTTCCCAAACTTCTATGTAAGTAAAAGGGAAATTTTAGTGGGTGTTTACCTGTGAAGTGGTTCATTAACTTGAAATGGTAGATCATGGCTCTGTTATATCTTCCTTCACATGTTAGGTAGACCATAATGGCCTTTAGCAGTTGTTGCCAACTCTCTTCCAACTAGGATGATGGCACACTCTTCTTCCACACCACTCCTCTATGCTTAGGCTTTAGGTAAGACCTGAACTCTACATATTTTGGTATGGTGGTTTTGAACAATTTTTCTCCTGTGCCAAGGAGTTTAATCACTTCAATGATTAGGGTTTCATTTATGTGAAATTCCTCTTTTCCTATGACTACCTTTGAACCATCAAATGAGATGGAAAATGCCTCAGCCACCTGCTGATGGGAACCTTGGATATTTTCACAAAACCTATAGCAGCCAACATCTTGGAAGAGTTTACAGACCTCTGGATGTGCTTCCAAATAGATGATATCTTCCAAATCCTGCCTGAGAGCAGGTCCTCCCTTCTTCATCTTGATGAATGCCACTCCTGGGTACCTGCAAAAATAATTCTAAGCTCTGTATGATAGTGTGTTAGCAGGCTACTTTCTCAGAGATGGTTTTCCTGGTGGAGAGGAATGCTAAGATTGAAAGTGAAATGTGTTGGAGTTTTTGGCACTGGTTATGAGGGTTTTTGCTGTCATGATGGATGCTGAGGTCATAAGGTGATGGCAGCAATTGATCTTATCGATTTCCTTTTCCCAGCAATCATATTACAAATCAGCCCGGATACTTGATGAGCTCATCTGCTGTTCTTCTGGACAGGTGGAAGAAAACTGAGGGTTTCCAATCCTATCGGTCCTTTTTCAGTTTCATAACGACCTCCTTCACTTATTCCCACATGCGGCTATGCAGGCTCAAGTCCTTTCAGTGGTTTGTCACGCCCTTCACTGATTGTTTATCTTACTGATAGGGTTTGATTTGACTAGTTTCTAACCGTTTCCACATTTTACCTTTTCGGTGGTTAATAGCCTTCAAAAGTTTGTCTGCTAGCCACCAAAAAGATGTCTTTTAGTGGCTTAATGAAGTGAAATCCCTTTCTCCTAAGCCACCGAAACCATTATCCTAGCATCGCAGTGAAACCCAGCTTTTGACGGATAGTGGCCTTGTCGAAAAACCCTTTTAATCGTCGAAATCCCATCCTTCTGGTGGATAATGAAATGTCCGAGCTTTCGCCTAAGCCACTTAAAGCGCTTTTTTCCCCTACGCTTATTTTCCTACTTTTGGCGGTTAAAATTTGCTTTGAAATGTTCGATAAGTTGCCGAAAGCGTCACCTTTCGGTGGCTAATGAGCTTTCCGCAGTCTCACGTAAGCCACAGAAAGCACCTTTACCAATGTCGCTTGCTGCCTTCTTTCGAAGGTTAAAATCCTTCTTGGTCTTCTCCCTAAGCTGCCAAAAGCAATAGTTTTAGGTGGCTAATGAGTCATTTGAAGTCTCGCCTAAGCCACCGAAAGTGTTTTTGCATTTTACTTGCTCGAGCCCGCTTTTGGTGGTTTACTTTTATCTTGCGTTAAACCGTTAACTGCTGAAACATAGCCTTTCAGTGGCTAATGAGCTATTAAAATCCTCACCTAAGCCACCGAAAGCTATAACTTCCAAAATTTTCAACCATATAAAAAACAGAGACCTTCAATTTGTTAGTCATCCTCAGATCTTTCATCAGATAAATCAAATTCTTCATACTGTCAAAATAAATTTATTTTGGGAGATAACATCTGGCTCCTACTTGGGGATGGGAACCTCCCAGTGAGGTCCCAAGAATCCCATACCAAAATTCCTTTCCCTGAAAACAACTAAAAACATAACACTATCATTTACTGTTCCATTGGGCATGGAGTTTATTCTGTAAGCAAAAACAACCTACTAACTACTAATTTACAATGGCAAGGCCTTAGAGCCTTAAATAAAGTAAAGTTTCAGAAAGCGCCCATTCACTGGGCCATCAAACACCTCATCCCCTTCCAGATTCTGCAATTGAAGGTGTTATTCTTATGTGCCCGAGCTATCACAAAAGGGCCAATCCACAAAGAATCAAACTTTCCATGTTTTCCCTTGTCCTGTCTGACAGCGTCCCACTTTAGGACCTAATCTCCAACCTGAAAGTTGTCTACTTTTCCCTTTTGTCAAACATGCCCTTTATCCTCCGTTGATGGGCTTTTGATTTTCCTATCACTTGTTCTCTAATTTGATGCAACTCCACCAAGTCCATCATCCTCCTCACCATATCATTTGGTTCATCTTCCTCTTCCTGAAAGAATTTTTCCACTGGCAGACTGAGATGAATAGGAAAAATGGCCTCAATACCATAAACTAACTTGAATGGAGAAGTCCCTATAGGTATTTTGTCTATTACCCTATCAACCGATAAAGCAAACTTAGGCTTATAATCCCAACTTTTCTGATTTGTCTCCAGTAGTTTCCTGATGATCCTGACTAGGCTTTTGTTGGATGACTTAGCCAGGCTATTTCCTTGAGGATAATAGGATGTGGAATGCACCAGTTGAATGCCCATTGACTCACACATTTTAGCTAATGCCCCAGCTTTGAAAACAGGGGCATTATTAGTTACTAACTTTACTGGGCAACCAAACCTGCTAAAGATATTCTCATATAAAAATCTCATGATGACCTGATGAGTGGCATTCCTGGTGGGTACTTCGTCTATCCATTTGGTAAAGTAGTCTGTGGCTACTAGGATCCATTTATGCTGCCCACTAGAAGATGGATTTATTTCACCTATAAAATCTAGACCCCATTGCTGGAAAGGACCATTCGCCACAATAGGCCTATGGGGCAAGGATTTGAGCTGCTGCTTCCCTATAAATATTTGGCATTGGTCACAGGCCCTTACAAAAGTTTCCTGCTCTTAGGATCTCGTGGGCTATGGTTTTCCAATAATGGTGGCCCCCACATGTGCTGGATTGAAAGTGATGCATGACCTGCTCTGCTTCTTCTTTATCTAGACATCTTAACAAAATTCCAGACTGATCTTTCCAGTATATCAGTTTGTCAATTATGCAAAACATAACAGATTTTAACTTAAGAGCTCGTGCTTGATTAGGAGTGAGATCAGGAGGAACTTCTAATTTATGCAAAAATTGAATAATACATGAGTACCACTCACATGAAGACAGGTTTTCAGCTATTGGTGGAATGCCATTCTGATCTTGATCTACTTCTGCTACTACCACAGTCTGCACCTTTGCTTATTTGACACCGGTTACGTTTATCCCCATTAGTTCACAGTTTTCTTTAGCCATGAGTTTGGCCAGACCTAATCCCTTTACTAGCTTAGTGGGTTTCACTTCTATATCAAACTCAATGAGCTTGGAAATCCACTTAGCTCTCTTGCCATCAATGTCAGGCTGAGTCAAAACATCCTTCACAGTAGCTGAAGGGACATATGCAAGGACCTTTGCATGGAGAATGTAAATTCTAAAAGTCTTCAATGACTTTATGAGAGCATAATCCTGTTTCTCAATTGGATCATACTTCAGCTCAACATCTCTCAAGGTTTTGCTGAAGAATGCAATTGGATGATCAATACCCTCATAATATTTTTGTAACAACATAGCTGCCACTGTGTCATAGGATGAAAAAGAGAATATGTACAAAATATTGGCATATTTAGGACTAATCAGGGTTGGGGCCTCCATGATAGCTTTCTTGATGTCTTCGAAAGAGCTTCTTTCCTGGTCAGTCCATTTTATTTCTACATCCTTTTTCAGCATGACTGTTATGTGCTTCACCAGCTCGGAGAAATTAGGGATGAACCTCCTAACAAAGTTTATCTTACCTAAGAGGGACTAAATGTCACTTTTTGACCTTGGTATGGATAGCTTCTGGATTGCTTCCACCCTTACCAGATCAATCTTTACACCTTCAGATGAGACTATGTGACCTAGGAGTTTCCCTTCACCGAGTGCAAACTGGGACTTCTTAGGATTGAGTGATATCCCATACCTTCTGCACTTTAGAAATACCTTCCTCAAATGCTGCAAATGGTCACGATGGATGTGAGAATAAACAGTTAGGTCATCCAAGTATATGAGCACACATTTATATTTCAACCCTACAAAAGCAAGGTCCATGAATCTCTGAAAAGTAGCCCTAGCATTCATCAACCCAAATGGCATTTTAGCATACATGAAAGTTCCCTAAGGGGTGGTAAAGGCAGTCTTCTCTTGGTCATCAGGGTGCACAACAACTTGGTTGTATCCAGAGAAGCCATCCAGGAATGACATGACACTATCCCCTGAGACTTTGTGCAACATGTGTTCCATCTTGGGTAGTGGATAGTTGTGTTTTTTGGAACATTTTCTCAAGTTTCTAAAATCCACGCACAACCTGATTTCCCCATTCTTCTTCCTTACCACCACTAGGTTTGCAATCCACTTGGAATACCTGAGTGGGATTATGATTTTGGCTTTGAGAAGCTTATGGATTTCTTTTTCAATTATTGGTAATAGGAGAGGACTGATGGATCTTAGCTTCTGCTTGAAAGGGATGGTGTCTTTCTCCAAAGGAAACTTGTGCTGGATGATATTGGTGTCATAGGTTTTCAGGTCACTCTATTCCCAGGAAAAGACATCAGCAAATTCTTTTATCAGGCTGCAAATTTTTTACCTCTAATCAATAGTCAACTCAGCAGACAGATTTATCAGTTTTGGATGGATTTGGCTACCTATGTTTTGCTCTTGGACAGAAGGGTCTTGCTCCTTTTTGGAAGGCTTGAAAGGGATTTCATTATGATCAAACAACTCTTCCAGAGGTACTAGACCCTTAGGTATATAGTTGCTGGGTAATTGGACAATGTTCTGCTCAGCCACTTTATCTTTCAACTTGAGCTATTTGGATTCCTCCATGTTTAAGTTTTCCTGATCTATATGTATATTAGAGAATTCATATACTAGCTAAAGGAATTTGCTAAGCTCATCATCATTCTCAAACACCTTCCAAAATTTGACATTATCTGGCAGGGAAGATCTATACTTAACTTGAACATCATAGTTGAGATTAGGAGGTAAAGGAGGAACAAATAGACTTGCAGAGACAACCAGGGAATCAGCCAGGTGATTCAAAGCCCTAGGTATATATGACAATTCAAAAAACATAAAGGAGTCTCTGAGTTTCCATACCTCGTCCCTGTAGGCCTTTAGTTTGACATTTTTTGTCTAAAAAGTGTTGTTGACCTGCTGTATAATAAGTTCTGCATCTCCACAAATCCTTATGCACATGATCCCCATTTCCTTGGCAGCTTTAAATCCTAGTAGCAAGGTTTCATATTCTGCTATATTGTTAGTGGTTTTAAAATCAAGCTTATAAGACAAATGAATGTTTTCCTTGGATGGGGAGATCAATACTACACCTACACCTGCTGAGCTTTGAGTGCTAGCTCCATCAAAATACATGTTCCAGACTGCTGTGGTCACTTCTTCGGGCTACTGATAGGTGGGATTGGTGAGCTGGACTGATGTTTACTGAGAATCATCTATTTGTAGAATGCATGACCCAAAATCAGTGTCCACTGCATAGATGGGGTGATTCACTGAACTGCTCTCATTGCTTATGATGTAGGCCAATTGATTTTCCCTATAAATCCTCTTGGTCTCCCCTCCAAACATTGGGATGGTGGCATATGTAAGATCCATCTGAAGGGTGCCACCTAGCCTTTTTATCCATGATCGAGATAGCAAGAGACCAAATTTTGGAGGGATATCAGCCACTACAATGTCGATCATGATGCTTTTTGAAGGTAGCTGAGTTAGGTTCATAACAAGGTCTTTGATGAGGCCCAAGCACTTGACCTTTCTAGAGTCAAAGGAGAATAAATCATGGTAGGGATTTGTGATGCTGAGACCAAGCTCATCCATCACAGCCTTTGGCATTAGGTTATGAGAAGCTCCTGATTCCAGCAGACATTTATGAAAAACTTTATCATGGATATTCAAGGATATATAGAAAGGTGGGCATGAGTCCTTTAGGTCTTCGATCATGGGGCCTAGGGTTACAACAAGTTTGTCATCTTTTAGATTTACAAAGTCAGTATCAATATGCACCTTTGGCTAAAGAGAATTCATAATGGAAGACTTGAATGCATAATTTTTCATTAGCTCAATTAATGGGTAAGGGATCTTCGATTTCTGAATCTCTGACTCAAGGTTGAAAGAATAATGTAGCCTATCAGGAAAACTTACCTCATGTACTGGAGCTTTGAGTTGGACCTAGTTAGGGCTTGATGAAGGTGCTAGTTTTTGCAATGGTTTTGGAATGACAACCATTTTCTTTGGTAAAATAGGAGCCTTTTTAGCTGGTGCAGCAAGTTGCTTGACAGGGATAGCATTCTTTTTAAGAGGAGAAACCAGCCTGGACCTCAAATTGTACCCTCCCTGGCCATCAACCTGATATACAACTCTTTCACTAATCTGCTCATCAATTAGGACTTCTTCGTATTCTGCTTGTGTCAGAAAAGAGTAGTCTAACTCATCCTCCATGCAGTGGATGTTATATTCAGCTTCTCCTTCTTCTTCAATGAATTATGGCTCTTCTTCTAATACAACATTATGAAATGGAGCTCTTATTCTCTGATCTTCCCCTTGATTCCTTTACCTTCCAAGAATCTGTATTGGGGGTTTCCTCTTTTATAAGGGACAAAATTAGGGTTTCGGGGAGCAAAATCACTTGGCCCTTTACCCCTCACAGGTATCTGTCCTTGGTCCTTCAGCTTAGACATTTCAGCAGTCAGGTTATCTAACAGTTTGGTCATTTTTTCAATCTTATTCTCTGATGAAGAAGCCCCAATATGGTCTGCTAGCTACTTCTTCTTGTCTATCTTTCCTTTGACCTTCTGAGATGCCACAATGTTTGATTCTACCTCTAGGGAAACATCCTGCATGAGTGATAAGGAGGAAGACCTCCTTTCTTTGAGAGGTAGGCAGAAATCAGAGTCAAAGGCATTAGCATAAGTTATCCTAGTTGAGGTATCAGTGGGCTTGATTTCGGTGGGGATCTTGCTGTACATATTGTTGAACCTTGTGGTGAAGGTGGAGACAGACTCCCCACTTTCTCTTTTCAAGTTGCTAAAATATATGATATAATAGAGGTGGTCTCTCCTCTCTCCCCAATGTTTTAGGAAGATGCCATCTAGGGCTTCAATGCCTTCCACTGACCCAGCAGGCAGTTCTTTAAACCATTTCCTAGCCTGACCGTCTAGGCTTTGCACAAAAACCCTAGTCCATACATCTTCTTGTTCTATATTAATGTTCTTAGCATAACTCTAAAATGCCTCTATATGTTCTTCAGCTGTGAAATCTCCTTCTCCTGTGAACTTAGGCATGTACTTGAGGTAATATCTAGTGGGCATGGTCGAGAGGGGATTTGGCAAATTTAGGGGGGCATACCTAGCTACCAGGATCCTTTCCATTTTGGTCAATTGAGGGGAATCCATATTGGAAATATGGATGTGAAGGGTGGAGGAAGGAAACACTGATATAGCTAGTCACTGAGAAGGTGGTGGTGGTAAACTTATCCCAGTGGAGTCACCAGGGATTGGATCTTCACAAGCAGCAATGGTTGAAGATGCCCAAACCCTAGAATTTTCTGATGTATTTATAAATTCCTGAGAATTAAGTGTTTCAACAGAATAAATAATAGCAGAAATATTTCTTGAAATACCTCATGTAGCTTCCTTTACAGCACTGCTAGTCTGCCTTAGTGAAGCCCTAGCTCTTCTCAGAATCTCTTCTGGACCTGAAACCAATGTTGCTGGTGGCCCCTGAGGGTTTTCTCTGGTACTTGGTCTTCTTGAAGCCACCTTATTTCAATGTATTTTCCAGATAGATGATTTACAACCAGAATAATTCCCAAGCTTTGTCTATCATCAAAGCAAGGGTCTATGTCATCTCCCAGGGAAGCTGAGCTTCAGTCTTCTCTCCTTGGAAATGGCGCCAATTTGTTATCGCTCCAGGAAACTCCTCTAGGTTGTAGCTTGAGGATGCCTGGTAACTTACAATGTTTTTGGGATTTTCTAAAATGGATCAAGTCAAGTGACCTTTATATCCTTCCACTCTCAAGACATGCATGAAACTCAAATAGGTACAAGGATTTTAGTTACCACTTTTTAGAGGTTGACAATGTGGTGCAGGGATGGAGAACTCATCATGCTGGCAGATTCATACATAAAATAGATACATATAAATGGATAAATCATGATAAGGAAGGTACTTATAATTCAAATCAGATCAACATTCCAATAGGGTGATAGCTATCAATCATTAATTAACTTGAATATAACCTGAATAACACATTCAAGCATAAGAACAGAGAAGACAGAAATGGAAGCTGAACAAATGATAACAAAAGAGCTTATATCAAATCATGAGCAAAATGAGAAGCTGACAATAGTATAGGTATATAAGTCCCCGAAGTCGAACCTTTTCCATAAAATAAGTCTTAGGCTTTATAGCCTTTACAAAATATATAGATCTTAAAAACTTGGATTTGTTTTTACAAAAAATAAACAAAATAATAGTTTTTTGCAAATTAGGTTTAAAAACCCTAATTAACTACTTGTCTAACTAACTGAAGAATTAGTTCACTATATGAACCTTCAGATAACTGAGGTAACCGCTGGAAATCACTGCTACTAGACCTCTTTTGGTTAAGTCACTGTCTTCTTTTAACAGCTAGGTGTTGGTGACCTTTTCCATAGTTATGTCATAGTACAACTAAAACAGACCTTTCTTGATGCTTTCTTCTGTGTCTTTCATCTTTAGACTTTGTCCCTGAGCCATCTATATTCGCTCAGAACTGGTCTTGCGAGCCAAAATTCAATTTCAAGCCTCTATTTGCTTTCGGTGGTTAAAAGGCTAGATTATCGAAACCGTTAGCTGCCGAAAGCGGTGCTTTCAGTGGCTAATGAACTGCCCCAGTGTTCACCTAAGCCACCGAAATCCCTATTTTCCAAAAAATGTTAGGTTTCTTCCAAAAATGTTCCTTTAGGTATGTATGCTCAGCTTTCATCTTCAGCAGGCTCTGTGCTAGGAGGGTTAATAGCAACCTGGATAGTTTCTATAGGCTTAAGGCCAACTGCAGCTTCAGCGAGGGTTTCACATGTGGGGTGGATGCTAGGGTTTTCCTTGGCCTCCTTCAGCTGTAGTCTTTGGAGCCTAATCATCCTGTACAATCTAGTATTGTCTTTTAGGTACATTGTATTCAGTCTCTTTAAGAAAATATATCTTTCTCTCTACTCTAGGTAAGACTTATGTAGCATCTTGTTCCCGTTGGTCAATGCAACATTATTTTTCTTTATTTCCCTTTCCAAAATCTCCATCTCATAAATTTGCCTCAGTCATTGATTTATCTTTTGAGTTTTGGGCTTGCTCGAGGAATCATTCTCTACTAGTTCCTATTGCTCCTTTGGTGTGGGGGATGGTAGTTCTTCAATCACTGCTACAATATGTAGAGCTAGGTCTGCACCTTCCTCTTGCTCCTCTTTAGAATCTGAGTTGGGTAGATTCAAAATATTCTCATTGTGTGTTTCAAATTCCTGGCCCTTCTCACTAAAGTCCAAGTTCCTTTTTACCTTTTTGGCCTTGGAAGAGGAGGGAGGTTGTTTTGCTGCTGCAGGGGATATAGCCCTCCTCTTTCTTCTCCTACTCCTTGGTGTGCTGGGATTTTTGGCAGGAGACTTCCCCTTCTCTTCTGGCTGAAGGCCTATCTCAAATCCATTCCAAAACAAGAAATAAGGCCATGCCATATTCCTTCTTTTCAGCAACTCTTGGATCAATAGTTGGATAAGGCCATTGTGAGACAGTTTGCCAACAATCTTGGTTGGCTGGGCTTTCACTTGGTGTGCCATCTTTCCCAAACTTCTATGTAAGTAAAAGGGAAAATTTAGTGGGAGTTTACTTGTGAAGTGGTTCATTAACTTGAAATGGTAGATCATGGCTCTGTTATATCTTCCTTCACATGTTAGGTAGACCACAATGGTCTTCAACAGTTGTTGCCGCCTCTCTTCCAACTAGGATGATGGCACACTCTTCTTCCACACCACTCCTCTATGCTCAGGCTTTAGGTGAGACCTGAACTCTACATCTTTTGGTATGGTGGTTTTGAACCATTTTTCTCCTGGGCCAGGGAGTTTAGTCACTTTAGTGAGTAGAGTTTCATCTATGTGAAATTCCTCTTTTCCTATGACTGCCTTTGAACCATCAAATGAGAGGGAAAATGCCTTAGCCACCTGCTGATGGGAACCTTGTATATTTTCACAAAACCTGTAGCAGCCAACATCTTGGAATATTTTACAGACCTCTGGATGTGCTTCCAAATAGCTGATATCTCCCAACTCCTACCTGAGAGCAGACACTTCCTTCTTCATCTTGATGAATTCCACTCCTAGGTACCTGCAAAAATAATTCTAAGCTCTGTATGATAGTGTGTTAGCAGGATACTTTCTCAGAGATGGTTTTCCTAGTGGAGAGGAATGCTAAGATCAAAAGTGAAATGTGCTGGAGTTTTTAGCACTGATTATGAGGGTTTTTGCTATCATGATGGATGCTGAGGTCATAAGGTGATGGAAACAGTTGATCTTCTCGATTTCCTTTTCCCAACAATCATATTAAAAATCATCCTGGATACTCGGTGAGCTCATCTGCTGTTCTTTTGGAAAGGTGGAAGAAAACTGAGGGTTTCCAATCCTATTTGTCCTTTTTCAGTTTCATAATGACCTCCTTCACTTATTCCCACACGCGGTTCTTCAAGCTCAAGTCCTTTAGGTGGTTTGTCACACCCTTCACTGATTGTTTATCTTACTGATAGGGTTTGATTTGACTGCTTTCTAACCATTTCCACATTTTACCTTTTCGGTGGTTAATGGCCTTCGAAATTTTGTCTGCTAGCCGCCGAAAAGATGGCTTTTGGTGGCTTAATGAAGTGATATCCCTTTCGCTTAAGCCATCGAAACCATTATCGCAGTGTCGCGGTGAAACCCAGCTTTTGGCGGATAGTGGCCTTGCTGAAAAACCCTTTTAACCACCAAAAACTCGTCCTTCTGGTGGTTAATGAAATGTCGTAGCTTTCGCCTAAGCCACTAAAAGCACTTTTTTCCTCGATGCTTATTTTCCTGCTTTCGGTGGTTAAAATCTGCTTTGAAATGTTCGATAAGTTGCCGAAAGCATCACCTTTTGGTGGCTAATGAGTTGTCTAGAGTCTCATGTAAGCCACCGAAAGTGCCTTTACCAATGTCGCTTGCTGCCTACTTTCGGCGGTTAAAATCCTTCTTGGTCTTGTCCCTAAGCTGCCAAAAGCAACACTTTTTGGTGGTTAATGAGTCATTTGAAGTCTCGCCTAAGCCACCGAAAGTGTTTTTTCATTTTACTTGCTTGAGCCCACTTTCGGTGGTTTAATTTTATCTTGTGTTAAATCGTTAACCGTCAAAACATACCCTTTCAGTGGCTAATGAGCTATTAAAAGCCTCTCCTAAGCCACCAAAAGATACAACTTCCAAAATTTTCAACCATATAAAAAACAGAGACCTTCAGTTTGTTAGTCATCCTCAGATATTTAATTAGATAAATGAAATTCTTCATACTGTCAAAATAAATTTATTTTGGGAGATAACACGCCACATTGGAGTTGGCGGCCCGACAAAAAGATTTGGCTGAGGGCTATGTCGAGGCCCGGAATACCACTAAGAAGCTGAAGAAGGAAGCTGAAGAGCTGCACCAGGTCCGCATGTAGTTAGAAGAAGAGAAGTTACAAGAAATCAACCAGCTTAAGGCAACATAGGCTGAGTTGCAGTGTAAGGCTGTTGAGGAGATTACCAACCTCAAGAAGGTGCAAAACCGCCTGATTGTTGAATAGGCACAGCTGTGTGCAAGTTGCATAGAAGTTGAGCAGGCTATTTCTAATGCCTACTAGAACATGTTTGACAACACCACAATGCTCACGCCAGTCGAAAAGGCCAAGCAATTGGGACAGACTCTTGTTCAACTTCAGGACACTAACTTGCTGCTCCAGGCCTAGGTAGAACCAACAACGCCACTAGAGTAGGTGGCAGAGCATAAGACATCCATTGAAGAAATTGCCACTCAGTTTGGCACCATGGAGCAAGAGGCTAAAATGGTTATGGAGGCAACCACTCAATTTTGGCAAAGTATTTTTCAGTATGAGCAACTTGATCAGCTGACTGCGCAGGTGCAAGAGGCAGAGGGTCAGTTGACAACCCTGAAGACGTCACTGAAGGCCATGCCGCTAATGGTGCAGATCACCCGGGCCACAGAGCTAAAGGATCTGTAGTAGCGAGCTACTAGGGCACAAGAATGCCAGCAAAAGTGCCATTAGCACCTCGATGAATTCCAAGAAATCGGTGGCTAGTTAGCTATCAAGGTCGTCACCACACTCTAGGTCGTTCAAGAGAATCGACAACTGGTTGACAACAAGGTGAGTGAGGAGCACCCCATCCAGTAGAATTTGACTAATTGTTAGAGTATCGCCAGTAAATTCCATTGCATGTCCGTGAAATTGCGTAAAAAATTGAAGATTTTAAGGACAAGACTTCAACACACACCCTGTTGACTTGACGTGGCTTGAGGGCGAGCCACAAAAATGTGTTGGGGGCCTATTGGAAAGGGGTTTGGGGCGAGTGAGTTGCTCAGCATCACGGCAGCTATGCAAACTCACGTGGTACCACTCAAGGGCAGATTGGCGCGATAAGTGGGAAAATAATCGTTTTTGAATATTTTATGTATATTTTGACCAAGTTTTGTTGCAATAGGTCAATAGCGGTTAGAATTCAGTTATTAGTGGACCCTTGCTGTAAAGGCATAAGCCAATTTATAGATCCATTTTGAGGAGTGAGTTATGAAGGGGTCATATGTTGTGGGTGAACAATTGTATGTGATTGCCTGCGCAATAGTAAGGGATAAGATCTAGTGCAATCTACTTTATGGAGACTTTTCTGTCTTGACTGTGATTCTTCATGATGTATGCAGTCTGTGGTTTTGGAGAGGGATTATGTAATGTGGAGTATTTGCTCAAGATTAATATATGATGCGATGAGTATGGCTCAACTCTTGTCTGCTTTTATAGATCTGTTATAAAGTTACGACTCTGTCTTGTTAAAATGACATGATATAGATGCGAGTCAGTCTCTTCCTACCATATCATTGCAATCTATTGGTTTTAAGTTGATGCAATATATGTTTTTGTAACTGTTTGATGCACTATGATGTCCCATGAATGATGCTGTGATAATTTGATTGTTAGATTTTTATCATTCAAGCTAGCATTATCTTAGGATCTTTAACTGAGAGAATAACAAGCACAACAATCAAACACAAGAGACAATAGACACAAATATTTTCCTCAGGGAAACCATAAAGGAGAAAACCCCACAAATTCCTTAGAGATAGAATCAACACCAAAAGAAAAACCCCAAAAACAGTAAGATGATCTCCCAACAGTAGTCTCTCTATCTCTTGTCCCAACAACTTCTTCTCTCACTCATGCACCCTAGTGAGTGAGTGTGTGTGTAATAAAGAGAGAGTCTCACTCTCTATTTATATTCTTTCATTCACTTAACCTTTAACTCTGTTATGTAGGCTCGAGTAACCACAATTGGGGTACTAATGAACCAAATTACATTAACTCACCTAGGGACGACTTCTCTAGGAGAGTCTAATAACCCTAGTGCCCCACAACTGTGGGGACTTTAATCCTTGATCAATAGGAGGGTTACCCACAATGACTTGTTTACATTATTGAATCTCCCAATAGGAACATCGAGGTATGGCATGACTCAATTACATTACAGATACTTCCCAGAATAAACATCGAGGTACAATACATAAAATATACAAGTGAATACATTCCGAAGTTATAATTACATCAACAATCCCTCTTAACTAGGAAGGTATTCTCTGGACACAATTTATCAGCATAGGTCTTCTTCTCTGTATCATCTGGATCATCACCAAGTTCTCATCATCTTCATCTTCAAGTCATCTTAATCTTCGAGTCATCTTCATTACTAGATCTGGATCAGCACTAGATCATCATCACTGGATCTAGATCATCACTCAATCTGGATCATCACTGGGTCATCATCAATGGATCTAGATCATCACTCAATATGGATCATCATTGGGTCATCATCACTAGATATGGATCATCACTCGATCTGAATCATCACCGTTGGATCATCATCACTGGATCATCAACTGATCGTTATCATCATTGCTTCGGCTATCTCAATCAAATGCTGCTATCTCTTCATTCTTCTCGTCACAGGAAGTTCTACAGAGCCAACCCTTTTTCATGCTAGTTGTAGGCCTAGCCTCCATGTAGGTCTTCTTCAGCGCTTATATCTGACCCTAAGTCAGAATGGCCCACCTAGCACTTACATCTGACCATGCAAGGAACACATCCAACATACATGTTAGAAAGGCATGCCCAACACTCACATCTAACCATGAGAGGAACCAATCCAGTCATCTATGTCAGAAAGGCCCAACATTCACATCTGACCATGAGAGGAACCAATCCAACATTCATGTCAGAAAGGATCTGCACTTACATTCGACCATGCGCAAAACCAATACAACATACATGTCGAAAGGGCTCTGCACTTACATTCAACCATGCGAGGAACCAATCCAACCTACATGTCGAAAGGGATCTGCACTTACATCTGCCCATGCGAGGAACCAATCTAGCATACATGTCAGAAGGGCTCTGCACTTACATCTGATCATTTGGGAACACATCTCATAGTCACATCAGAATGGCTCTGCACTTATATCTGATCATGTGGGAACACATCCCATAGTCATATCAGAATGGCCCTCAGCTCTAAGCTGAGTATTCCTAGTAACTGACTAGGTGCCTCCATTCTCCCAGAGAATGGCATTCAACGCTTATATCTGATCATGCGAGAAAACATCTCACAATCACCTCAGAATGGCTCAACACTCATATCTGACATGGAAGGAACCAATCCTCTCACCATGACAGAATGGCTCAACCCTTACATCTGACCATGGAAGGAACCAATCCTCTCACCATGTCAGAATGGCTCACAGACTCATCACTTCCCTTTGGAGGGAACCTCGATTTGGAGAACACCAAGCTTCTCCTTGAAGTATTCATACTTCACTCTGGCCAATGGATTCGTCAACACATCAGCTATCTGTTTCATCCGTCACAACATATTGGAGCTTCACTGCTCCTCTCTGCACCATATCCCTGATATAGTGATATTTGATCTCGATGTGCTTCGACTTGTCATGGAACACCGGGTTCTCAGACAATTTCACACAACTCTGGTTGTCACAATATATACAAGTAGCATCCAACTAGAGATCAAATAAATTAGACAGTAGCTTCCTCAGCCATACTACCTCACAACTAGATGAACAAGATATGACATACTTTGCTTCAGCTGTACTCAGTTCCACACAAGACTGCTTCCTACTAAACCATGAGATCACACCTGATCCCATATTGAAGCAACACCCTGAAGTGCTCTTCCTATTGATGGCACTGCCTGCCTAATCTGAATCAACATAAGGTTCCAGGTTAATCTGCAGATCAGCCTTATAATTAAGCCCATAATCAACTGTAACCATCAGGTACCTCACTGCATGTTTCACAACAATCAGGTGAACATGTCTCAATGTGTTCTCAACAAAGAAAGTATCTGGTCTTGTATCCGTCAGGTATATTAAGGAACAAATCATCTGACGATACATCATGGAATCAACCAACTCTGATGAAACAACACTCAATAGCTTCAGGTTCAATGCCACAGGTGTGGTCATGCAGTCCATCATCCTGAACCTCTTCAGGATCTCTATTGCATACTTCCCTTGTCCACACCTCCATGCCTAGAACGTAGTGCATCATCCCCAAGTCCTTCATCTCGAACTCGGTAGCAAGTCTCCTTCTTGCAACTTTAATGAGTTCCTCTTTTCTGTTAGGAACAAGTCATTGACATATAATAGGAGAATTAATGGTCTTTTTCCTTCAACCTTGAAGCAAACGTTGGAATATGCTTTACTCTTAGTAAAGCCTAGAATCATCAGTAAGTTATCCATCCTGTCATGCCATGTCGAACCTCGGGATCTTCTGCAGCCACTCCCTCTGAAGCAGAGCATCATATTTCCTTTGTCTTTCGTACTCTCTACACTAAAACATTCTGTACTGGAGTGACAAGTAGCTTCCTCTGCTACTAATTGTTTTATGTATCCATCTAGGGTCACTGGATACAAAGATCCTCTATCTTGAACCTTTTCAAAAGTTCTTCTCGCACCCATCTATGATCTTGTCATCTTCTTTAAGATCCTCATGTATGTATTATCCCATGGGTGTCTTCTGAGCTCGTACAAGGTCTTCTTTAATTTGCACACATGAGTCTGCCTGTCATGTGCCTCAACTCCCACTAGATGCAAATGTCTCTTCGTAGTCTATGCCTTCTTTCCATGAGAAGCCTCGTGCTACAAATCCTACCTTGTATCCCACGATGTTGTCATCTACTGCATGCTGGATCTTGTAGAGCCATATGGAAGATACTACAGACTTCCCTTCAGGTCTCAATGCTACATCCTAGACATCATTCTTCATTTTGGATTATTAGAGTGAATCTTGAACTGTCATCACTTGTTCTTCGGAACAAATCTCATCCTTCTTTTCTTGTAGGCATTTGTACGCAGTATTTCCAACAAGTCAAATGCATTAGTTGTATGGTTAGAAACATTTCATAAGGTATATTCATAATAAAAAAAATTTTTGCATGAAGATATATGATTATGCAACTATTTTAGCCAATACAACATTCATCCATATCTCACAGAAACTTTCTAGATGCCTTCCATCTCTACCAAGACAACATTGAGATTGTGCACTAATCCAATATGTCAGCAAAGAGGTTTCATTCTAGATAAGTAGCAATGGAGAGTTGTATAGCACCATGAGATACTTACCCATTACATGCATATTAGTAGTATACTGTCATTAATGCAAACATTCTATCATGCATAATACATTAGCTGAATATAAACAAATTCATAACAAAACAATATCATGAAATGACAATTGAATACTTATCTTTATTTGTTTCGTGGGTAGACTCCTTCTTGAGCCTTCGGCTTCATCATCTTCTTCATTCATCATTTCATATCCAAATGTTAAGATGGATAAGAGTTTCTTCAAGAGTTGAGTCCTTTGTATTCCTCATCACTTGAGGGATCTTCTTTGGATGGTGAGAGCTTGATCTTCAGTTGCTCCCACCTTCTCTTCTCTTATTATGAGTTGAGCTTCTTCTTCTTCCCAGAGTCTGCTGAAAGTAATCAATTCCTTCTGGAACATATTCCTCACATGAATGAATACCTTGATCCTAGGAGGCCATTCAAGGTGGCTATCACCACTTCTGCATTCTCCACTTCTTCTTCTATTGCTACAAGTTGTTCTTTGATTTGAGAGACCCTTGTAAAGTATGACTGTATGGTCTCTGCATTTTGGATCTTCACATTCTTCAACTGTTTTCTCAAAGTCATATTCTGATTTATGTTCTTTCCTTCAAATAGATTGGTTAAGGAATCAAACATATCTTTCGGTGTCTTTAGGGAAGACACTTATGGTACAAGTTGATCCGTGATTGAATCAATAATGATCTTCTTGGCCTTGACCAAGTTCTTCTTGTGTAAGGCTTTTAGCCTCATCTCCGACTGGAACTGGAAAATCTCTACTTATGTAGGTGTCCAATTCATTTCCTTCAAGAACAAGTGACATCATATACTTCCATGCTTGGAATTTGTCCACTTTACCAAGCTTATCATCAAGCTGATGTGATAGATCACTTTGAAATGAGAACCTCAAATTAAAATAGCAAAATATTAGATCTTACCGATTTGAGGTGTCCGTCCTGGTTCCGGAGTTGGCTGATCTAGGGTTTGTCAGAGGAAACCTAGTTTTCAAAACTTGGAATATTTCATATCTGATTGGATATAAATATATACCTCTTCAAGGTGAGCTTTCCAATGTACTCCTTTTCTGAAAACACCGGAGGGAAGCTTCGGGAACAGGAAGCCCTAGTTTTCCAATTTCTTCTGCAGAAATTCCTGATACTGTTTATGCAGTATCTCTGCAATTACTACTCCTATGTGTCTGAAACTTTGCACTGAGGTAGCCTTACCTGTCCCTATTCCAACACCATATGTTTCATCAGAATTAGTTTCACCAATTGGGACTTATGAGCAGTTTCCCAAGGTGACCTGTTTCAGGACTGTTCAAAATAGCGAAGTTGTATTGACTTCCATGTGTCACTGCTTCATCTTTGGGGTCTGAAAATTCTACCACAAAATTTAAAGTCCATGCCCTTTCTGGAACGTCTTGAAAAATTTCATTTGGACCTTTGTATCCCGAGATATATCAATTCTCCCCGGGTGTCATGTTTAAGGATGAATCCTGGAAGAGGCTGGAACCCTAAGTTGAAGGAATCATATATCCTATAATATAGTGAATTTGAGGCTGATAATTGGATACAATGTACATAATGATTTTATATTCTATATATGAAAGTTTCAGCCCCTGAGACTTGTTAAATCCATAGATATAGCTAATTTACCAAAACTTCTCAGCTTTAGTATTTAGGGTTTTTCCAGCTCGGGGTCAAACTAGGGTTTGACTTTCTCGGAGTTTCACCAAACCAAAAATATTGACCCAGGTCTCTAAAATTTGATTTTGATGAGGAGATAAAATCTATGCCAGGCTCACTCAAAAATTCTTCTTCTGTAAAAATCCCTAATTTCCCGCACCAAAAACTGAAAATGCCCGGAATCGAATTCCGCTTCGACAGAAGGATGCGCCCTTCAATGGAGAGTCAACCTAGCATACTTTTGCTGATGGATTGTGGAGAGAGAACCAAAAAGTAATAATCCCTAGCTTCTGCAGCTGCACAATGTCTTCTTCTTAGGTTAGCTCTGATACCATGTTAGATTTTTATCATTCAAGCTAGCATTTTCTTAGGATCTTTAACCAAGAGAATAACAAGCACAACAATCAAACACAAGAGACAATAGACACAAATATTTTCCTCAGGGAAACCATAAAGGATAAAAACATGCAACTTCCTTAGAGATAGAATCAACACCAAAAGGAAAACCCCAAAAATAGTAAGATGATCTCCCGACAACAGTAGTCTCTCTCTCGCTTGTCCCAATGACTTCTTCTCTCACTCATGCGCCCCAGTGAGTGAGTGAGTGTGTAATAAATAGAGAGTCTCACTCTCTATTTATATTCTTTCATTCACTTAACCTTTAACTCTGTTATGTAGGCTCGAGTAATCCTAACTCAGCTATTTAGGCTCGAGTAACCACAACAGGGGTATTAATGATCTGACTTAAATTAACTCACCTAGGGATGAATTCTCTAGGAGAGTATAATAACCCTAGTGCCCCACAATTGTGGGGAATTTAACCATTGATCAATAGGAGGGTTACCCACAATGACTTGTTTACATTATTGAATATCCTTATAGGAACATCGAGGTATGACATGACTCAATTACATTATAGATACTTCCTGGAATAAACATCGGGGTAGAATACATAAAATATACAAGTGAATACATTCTGAAGTTACAATTACATCAACATTGATACTGTATGGTGATCACATAAGTTATTATCTCCCTCTGTCGGATCCCCATATCCTCCTCTGCCACTGTCAAAAACTTGGTTCTGACAGCTCTCGCTTGAACACCTCGGGTGAGACCTCGTCTGCTTCGCAGACGTTGCTGGGCAGGGTAAAACCTATCTGGGTTGGTGCTCAGGGAGATTACGCTACAGGGTGTTGACAGAGTGGGAACCCTTGTCGACAAAGCTTTGTTGGTGGTTTTGCCAAGACTCGACATTGTCACTAACTTTAATACTAGCTTTGAGCATGTTTTTTTTTAATATAGAGTAATAAATTGTTTTTTTAATATAGATAACTAAATTGTAAGGTATAAGAATATAAAAATGATTTAATGAATAGTAGATACTCCAAAATGGTCAAAAAATTATTATTTAATTTTTATATAGATCTTGGTCTCCTTGCTTTTTTTCTTTTTGTTTAAATTGAGGGGGCCGAGAGGCAATTTATAATGTATTAAATGATGTATCAGTTAATCCCTAACTTATGAGAAGTTGGAGTGGCTATAACCACTCCAACCATCTACGAGATGTATAAATACACCAAACCATTCCTACCATCTACTAGATGTATAAAGACACCAACTGATAATGAATAAAGCATTTAAATGGTTGGCCCAACTTTGTTGGTTATTTTGTATGTATTTCTTATATGTATTTGATTAAATAAAGGTTTAAATGTTTGACCCATCTTTCCTGGTTATTGTGAATGTATTTTTGGTCTGTATTTGCTTGAATGCTATTTGAATGCAATGTGAAAGACCAGCTTTCAACATCTTGCCATCGTTTCTTTCTTGAAGGTGGTATGAGTGACATCAACAATGCTTGAATTCTCCTTTAAAGAATCACCTGGTCATGGATAAAATATATGCAATGGTTAATTTGAAAGCAGGCGGAGAAGATATTGCACTATTTTAAAAAAGGAATTCGTTCACCAAAGAAGTCTGTCAATCCATCGTCAATGAAGTTTCCCACCAATCCTTCTTATTGCTCATTCGGTGTCGTATTCAAATTCCTTCCCATTGGATTTATTTCCCTCTCCTTGTCCCTAGACCTAGGTTCAGTCCCTCTTGTTTAGCACAACAAAGCCCAAGATATCAGCTTGATGGAGCGGACCTCAGCCGACAGCACCTACGACACAGATACTGTCTCACATGATATATCTCAGTTTTATGGGTAACTTCTAGAACCACGTTTCTGCAGTTTGTGTGGGAGGGTGTTTTAGCACCTTGGACCTACGCAAAGGTTTTCCAATGAAGACGAGGAAGGTGGGTGACTTGCATGCAAAGTATTTCAATACCAATATATAACCCAACCCTTCTTTACTTTAATTAAGTGAACTAAATAGTGAATAAACATCATAAGCATACTCTTTAATATAATGCAACAATCACACATTTATCCAGTTGCAACACAATAATCAAGGAGTCATTTAACACAACAATTATGCATCTAACTAAACTATTCAACATTCACACATATACATAGCATATAGCGTGGAAACCCATCCGGGAAAAAACCACAAGGTGTTGTTCATCTGGAATTGGCATGAGGAAATAGATGCACATTTTATCTGCGCACAAAGTTGTAGACTCTATTCAAGATCTTCTCTTCTATATTTACAGAATTTTCCTCCCTCTCATGCTCTTCAATCTTCTCTCTTTCTAGTTCTACTCTACTCCTACTAGCGATCCGTACACAGCCTGGATCGACTCGACCTTCTCTACTTGTCTGTGCACACAGTTGCAGAACCACTACTCTTATGCACTCAACTATCCAGATTCATGAACCAAAAAATATCTATATCAAGTCTAGCTTAATCATATTTTCCAAGAGTCTAGATATTACTCAAAAATGTTGTATCGGCTAATCTTCTAAGACCATCTAACCCATTTACAGCTTGGGTTCCTTCTTTTATAGCCTTATTACAAACTTGATACAGATCCCATACATGCATGTTACAGACTCAATACTGACTCAATACAGACTCAATACTGACTCAATACAGACTCTAGAAGACTCATATTCAGTCACTATCCAAGCCGACTTACTATCTTCAGCCAACAGGTCGTCTTTCATATTATAGCAACACATAACTAAAAAGGCGCTATCGGGTGTATCAACCTAACTTACAAATATTCCTTTACGCGTGTGGTTTTCACCGGTTCCAGCTGAGCTCGTGCCCATGATCGAAAAGAACAATCAATTTCTCGGGGTTATGCCTTAGTGTCATTTTCCTGCCGTTACGCTTCTTCACACGCCTGCTTCTGCGGATATTCTTCCATGTCATCTTGTATCTTGCTTTGTCCTTCTATCATGGATTACTAATATAGTGCAGATTCCTTGTCCCATGCCTTTTATTTGTCTTCTTCTTCTCTTTCCTTTCTATGTCACAACATCCTTTCCTTTTCCTTGATGCTCCTTCCTCTGTCGTAGCTACTTTCTTTTACTCTTTTATGCTCCTTCTCCATACTTAGGTAGAATTCTAGATGAATTTTTCTTTACCATCCCGAGGCCCAATAGGGCCCCAACACTCACATGTGGCTTGTCTCGAGCCACGCAAACTATTCCTCCATGGTTTGACTTGCACTAATTTTGGTCTAAAAATCCTCCATGATTTTCAACAACTTTTCTTTCTCTGTGCGCACTTCTTAATTTTTTTGCATGTCCTCCACCAGGTCAGAATTGACATGTTCCAGTATGACTCTTTCTATATAGGCCACTACCTCATGCACCTTCTGGTGTAAAGGCTGAATTATCCCTGTAAGTTTTTCTACTTCTTCTTGCAATTCCTCTTCCTTTTCTTCGCATTGCTGCTGCTAGGTGTGCAACACAGACATTTGTTGCTACAATATTCGCATCTCGACTGTGTAACACCCCAATTTTGACCCTATTTTCATTAAATGTATATGATGTATATATTGTAATTAATCATGGTGTGGGGATATAGGCAAAATCCCCACCATCGATTTAGCATTTCATGTTCGGAGATTAAAATCGATGCCGATGGTATTTTGTGCTATCCAGGCACATTATAATTTGGACATCATGTAAATACGTAGTTAATTAAAAATACCCACAACCAGCTATGTCAATGCAACAATAATGAGAAGGGCCATGACTTCCTAAGGATAAGGGGAGGGGATATTCAAACCTTTGGGGCCAATGGGGAAAATCCAAATGTCAAATGGGAGAACCCATCAAACTGTCAACTACCTTTCCTATCTTATTCACCCAATCATTTATTACTACCATAAATTGCTTGAGTTGGTTATTGCATGGGATGGGAAAGGTATGACAGCCAAAATTCAAATTGTAGAAGCCATCAGTTTTTGGGAAATGCATTTTGACTCCTTGAGCAAGTAAAAACCAAAAAATGTATGCCATTCTACCATGCTTCCATGTTTTTGTGTTTTACTCACCATTGTTCCTTCACATGAGCTCTATCAGGAATTCAGAACTTCCTGTGTGTGAAACCATTCATGTTTTTGGTTGTTACCTCAGTTTGCTTAGGATAGAAACCGTTTTATGGAAATGCAAAGTGAGGGGAAGAAGAGACCCATGATTTTGGGTGTTGTTGAGTCCGTTTTGGCCACGTGAGGGCCAAAACTTCCTTGGAAATAGAATTGTTGTTAGGGAACTATTTTACCCATCCTGACAATTCGTTTTTGTTTCCAAAACTATTCTTCCTCAAACCCAGAAATCGTATTGTGTTGTGGGTGCATATTTTGGCTTTGTCCTAAATTGAATTGGGAGTGGAAAGGGGATTTGAGCTTGCTTGAAAAACCTAGTGTGTACAGGAGCCTCACAGACAGAGCTAGAGGGTTGGATTTCTTCTTTGCACACCTTGAATAACACTGGGGGGGAAGGAATATCCCGAGGGACTGCGTAGTAGAGAAGGGGATTCTTCCTTGTGTTGGGTGGTGTAGATGTTTTAGAAGTCAAGCTAGTTCTGGTGCAAGTTTCCATGGCTCTTTGGTTGAGATCACTGGCTTAGAACCTAGCCTTTCCAGCTTCTTCATATCCTGATAAACCCAACTGTGTTGGCTTGGATGAGTTTTGTGTATCCTTGGCTACGTGTGAGCTTGCTAGTGTTCCCCTTATTCCCTGTGGAAATCATGACCATCTCAGGGATGGCAGTGTTGCTGAGAGATTGATGAGCACCCTGGCCTATGGTTGGGTGGAATGTTGCAGCGACATAGTTGGATGCAAGACAAGATTCTTCTAAGATAAGTATATCTTGTGTTTAAATCTATGCAACTGTGTTGTTTTATAAATCAATATGAAAATGTTAAATGTTGTGAATGAATGAAATTGCTTCTACTATTTGATAATCATTTATGCATCTGTGTATATTTATTTCCAATGCATTTTTATATCATGTTTATGAGGCTAGTTTTCTTGATACAGCTAGAAGCTATGTTAGTCACATCCTCTCCGCCAAGTAGAGGGGTGGGGACGTGATAGACTGCCTTGACCTTTTTCTGCTCCAAGGGAAGCTGTTTCATCTCATTTCTCATCTACGTTATATTTTCTTCGAATGAAGTGAGCTCACTTGCAATCCTTTGTGATTGTTGGTCATCCATTAGAGCTTCCCAAGTCTGGGAGACTTGGTCCACATCCTTAGCACATGTGTGCTCGACATCTTCTATTCCTTTCGTAGCCTGAGTGGCTACGTCTCTTTTGCATGCGAACACTTTTGGGGGTGTGCTGGGTATCCCTTGCTCCTCTAACTGAATTAATTTTTTGTTAAGGTTCGTTGCTATCTTTCCTAGTCAGAGGAGCTTGTATTCCGATGACATATCTTGTGATATTTCAACCTCATCCAGATTTGAACAAACAAGATTAATGACCTATTTAAGTTTCTGCTTGCTTACTTCTTCCTTCCTTACTTCTTGTGTGGTTCTTTGCATTTTGGCTGCCTTGATTTTTTCGATAGTATTTGCTGAGTGTTTTAGTTTATTTCTAAGGTTATTTCCCCTAACTTGAATCTTGGTAAGTGCTTCTTTCTGTAAAGCATACACATCCTTCAATTGTATTTTTGAGAAATCCAAAAATATCTGGCCAATGGTTCTGTCCACCTCATTGGGGTCCAGGTATTCGAATTCCAGCACATCTCTGTCTAGTTGTATTTTGTTGGGGTGATCTTCTCTAGGTCGCATAGTGTCTTGTTCTTTCGACACGCCAGGTGCGTCCCGCGGTGGTGGTACCTGCGGTACATGATCCTATGCAATTTTGATTGCTTCGATTGTTCTTCCTATATCATTCATCCTATCTGTAATGGTTTTAGTAAATTGATTATGTTGTCATCCAAGGTCGTCGAAACATGGCTACGTAGATTTTTGTAGGGCCTCAGCTATGGCTGTGACTTCTTCATCATCCATACGAGAATTATTGGCGTCTTTGTTATCCTTTCATTTCTTTCACGGTGTTTCCCTTTGTGCTTCTTTGTTTTGCACACCTTTCTGTTATTGCCCTAGCGGTAGGTCATCCTGAGGCTGATTGGGTTAAGCTTGTCCCGGCATTGTAGCTCATGTTTGTTGTTTATTCTTTTCTCCCATAGGTGGTGATCCCTCCTATTTCCATTATTCTAGCTAGTCATTAACAATGCTCTCTAGGTATTCCTCCCTGAGCACATATTGTGTTGGAAACCACTGTCCTCAGGGGTCTAGGCATGGTTGGATGTATAATTTAGTGCATTCCTAATTGAAAATGGATAGTATGTTGAAATTTGAGCATGGTGGTTGCACTAAGCCATACCTGTTGCTTTACCTTGTTCCTTAAGGCTTCAGTGTGGACAAATAATTTAGTGTTGTTATTCAACTGTCAGTATTTATCAAGTGAGAACCATAAGTTCTGGTATCTTGCTCCTCTATAGGGGATGCGTAAATCAACCAACTAATACTCTACAGGCTCATACCACATAGTAAATGAGATCAAAATTAACAACCAAGCATCATGGAAAGGAGTACCTTCTTCCTATGTTGAGGTGACATCCTGTAATAGTTCATTAAGCAAGAATTGAGACAAATTGATTTGAACTCATTCTGCACAGAGTGTAGGTAGCATTACTATTCCTGTAGTACATTTCTTTGGTCTCGAGATGCATACCAGTTTGTGTGTTAATATCGTGGCTGCCATATGAGTAGCAAGGTCATTGATGGATGATATTAGGAACTCTTCACTAGAGCTGATCAGGCCATACTTTTCCTTGACCTGTGCAATATTCGATGGGTTCTTTCCTTCCTCAAAGGTTGCTACTGGGTCCCACCCAACTCTAGACAGTCCTGTGATTGCTGAGATGATATCGACATCAATCGAATGCGGCCTTTCTAGCCATAGGAAACTTGCGTGAAAGACTACCAGCAACTGTTTTACCTAAATATCCACCTCGGTGGTTCGACCAAAGTGAGGCATGAAGAGTAGTGATAACAGTCCTGATAGTTCTATTATGTTTTCCCATTCCATTGAAACAAGCTAGTTTGGTAATTACTGCATATCTCGGACCAGCATCATATAATTATTCCTATCCAGGTCACTAATTTTTCTAGTGTGGGAATCTTGAAAGGGAAACTTTTCCAGCTGAAGAAGGATATCCTACAATACTTTCATACCTTTCGGTTTTTTAGGTGCTACCAGTGTGGGTTTTTTAGGTTCTAGAAAGTGCTCCCTCGTCTGAATGATCAGGGGAAGCAGTGTGGGTTATTTAAGGAAATGTTTCGGCATGCCACCACTCAGCTGGCATTTGTAAAGACAATTATTTTTATTTATGGTGGGCATTAATCCAAGGTATGTCTTCTGATTCTATTGAGATTTTCGGATTAATGTATGACAAATACATTGTCAGTACTTTACTTAATTACTGTGCCAATCATGGTATCGATTTATGATGGGGTCATTTCATTTGAAATTTATGTTGTTCCTCGGAGTTCTCCCCTCCTGCTGTCACATTTTTTGCGATTTGGTTATCTTGATCACAATGTTATGCAACATTAGTATACCATCCTTTCCCCTTGCTATGTCTTTTTTTGATGTCATATCGATCAGGGTACCGTGAATTTTCATACGTTTGAATTCTTTCCACTTTGTACATCCATTCTGACACCTAGAGATTATGGAAAATGGGTCATTATCATTTAGATTTTCCATGATTTTATAGCACTGCATCCAGCCATGCTTAGTTATGGTGCATTGATGAAATTTCGTGTCTGCAACTGGTATTTCTTTGAATATTTTATCCTTGCTGACTTGTAACGCAACATCCACAGTTTGGTGTTCACTTTCAAATTGGAACAAGAGGGTAAAACTTACAGCTAAGATTTCCCATTCAATGGTTCCTTGTCACAACTCTTATGATTTGTACCAACTTCTTGGTACCATTTCCAAAGTGTGTATAAATCGGTGAACCCATTCTTGTTGCGGATATTTTTGCCAAATCCCATGACAGTGCTCAATGTGTTTTCCAGGATTTGTCAATCTTGTGTTCTTTTTATTGGAATAACTAATCTCTTCTCCAAATATGATCGCCATTAGTCTCCTACATTGTTTCCATTCATATATAGATTGTTTTTGTGTACCCCACCATCCTAGCGGGTGTAAATTTCAGCACATAGTACAAAGCGAACAGTCGCTGTGATTTTGTGACCTTTTCTTCAAATTCTTGCAAGAAGGATGCAATATTTTGAAATCCTTCATATGTAGGCAGCGTGCTTTCTTAGGCTCCTACCCTTAAAACAAATATTGTGACTCTCGCACATCTGCGCATGGAAACTTCATGCATCTTTTTCTGCCAATTTTCCAGAGCATCACTTGAGTCAGATGTGCATGAGCTTACACTCCATCGACTCAAGTTTCCATTAGTTGTTGGGTTAATATAGTATTCCTTCGAAGATATGATGTTGTACAGCTGGTACAGATAATTTTCTTTCCCTTCACTATGCACAGGCTCTACATATCGTTGTCCTTCAAGCGGATCAATTGGTGTAACTACTCTTATTTCAGAATCTTCGAAATACAAGATCCTCTTCTTGAATTTTATAATAGTTTGGTTGTACATTGCCCAATCAATTCCTAGAAGTGCAGGATATGGGTTTGTTTCATCAACAATGTGAATAAATTCGAAGTCGGTATATGTTCTTAATCCTTTGACTTGCGCAGGTACTTGGGTTAGTATATCGATAGGTAGAACCTTCGACTGGTTTGCAATCCTTAACTGAATAAGAGACCAGCCCATTCATGGCTTATTCATTCTCTCCCATGTCTTCCTTGTCAATATATTGACATCTGATCCCAATTACAATATGATATAGTCCATATTATAATCTCCTATCTATGCAGTCATTCGCAGTTCTCGGTCTGTCTTTAGTTTTCTCCCGATATGATTCACTCTTTTTTCAGGTCACAGGTCTTCTGTGGTTTCTTCTATGAGTGTTTTCAATTATGCGACAACATCTTTATCATGGATTAGCACTAAACAACTTTTGAAAAAATATTTAAGATTACTAACCTTTCTCACAGGAGACCTCCTAATTAGTTGTTCAAATCGTTTGGGCATAGCTCGAACTTGTCCATATGTCGACTACTGATTGGGATCAACAAATTCTTATCGCACCTTAAGGAAGACTTATTTCTCTTGTTGGACATCTAGCAGAGCTTTATTTTGTGTCGTAGGTTGCACCTTCGGTTGTCCTTGTGGTGTATTTTGTTCTTCTTCCGTCGCAACACCTCCTCTTATGACTACAACAAGTTTGGTTGTTTTAGTTCAGTAGAAATCATTTGAATATTTCGATTGGGGTTTGGATTCAGATTCTGCACTGGGTTGGGGTTTGGATTGGGATTTTTTGAGCTAAGAAAGAGGGACTGAACATAGTTCCAGGGATAGAGAGAGGGAAAGAAAGACAAAAAATGGTTTTGTTTCTAGGACCTTGAAGTGTTGTGGTGAAAAATATGTTGTGGCATCCCACGAAATCATAAATCCAAGATTGGGTGGATTTCAAAAAGTTAGAGTTTGCACGAGAAGAAAGTGAAGGATCTTGGTGGAACCCAATAGACTGGTTTGTCTAGTACATCTATTCATATATTTATGATATTTTCTTTTTTGAGTTTTCCATCGTGTTGCATGAGTGGTTGTCT
Source organism: Pseudotsuga menziesii (assembly GCA_001517045.1). NCBI lineage: Eukaryota > Viridiplantae > Streptophyta > Pinopsida > Pinales > Pinaceae > Pseudotsuga > Pseudotsuga menziesii. The sequence continues at coordinate 134,738 of LPNX010594928.1, read as the reverse complement.
AAGTCGAAAACCCAACAAAATAATTTTCAAGGAGGAGAACTGAAAGAGTGGACTCCTTTCTTGATTGAGCAGTTGAAAAGAGTAAACAACCCTATATGAAGGGTTGTGGACTTCTGGGTAGATAGTATCCTAGAAGGATATACCACTGAGTTTTTTGTTGACACAATAACCTCATACAGTGAGGAAAAGTGAAATTTTTTTCAAGGACCACGCAATAGATATCTACCATCTTTAAATACGTAAAAAATGATTTTATGTGAAAAAGGCATTCTGTTAATGATACACTAAAAGAAAAGGGTGTTTATGTCTCAGTAGAAATGTAGAGTGAGATGTTTCCAAGAGATAGAGGAACTGGACTAGATCTAGGATTTTTAAGAATCTGAATAAGATTTAGATCTGGTAAAAGAAGGAAAACTCTATTAGAATGAGTGAGTTGCAACACAAATCAAGAAGAAGAAGGCTATGAGTTTGCGTCATACTTAGACGAGGGATATTTTGATGAAGAGGAAGAATATCAGTCATTCTCATAAGGTGACGAGGATTCAGAAGAGTCGACTGAATCCCTAGAACAAGAATGTTCTTACAACTCACCTACTATACCATAGGTAAGATTGCCATACCTATCTCCAAGTAATTATGTAAATACAAGTACTACTAACACTGTATATAGCGGAAAAGGAAGTCTGACTAGTCCAAAATTTTGTTCTGAATGTACCACCAACAAATACAATGGATGGATATGACATTAAGCTCCCAATATTCAATGGAAATGGGCTGAAAGACCCTGAGAAACATTGGTTTCTTTGCGATGATGTTTGGACTATACAACAGATCCAGGATGAGAATATCAAGAAATCCCAAATGATCACGACTCTGCGAGGTCGTGCATTGGATTGGTATATGAAATTTTCCATAGTACTCATAGGAGTGATCCCTAAAACACTCAACGAGATTTGACTGGGTTTGATAGATGAATTCAAAAATTCGAAGTCTAAATCATAGTGCATCGCTTAGATCAAATAAATCAAGTAGCTACCGCCAGAATATAGTTGAGACTTTGACCAAATATTTAAGACATTAATGGCCAAAGTGAGTTTCAAAATGTCGGATGTGCAGCACAAGGAATGGTTTATTGCCACCTTTCTACCACATATACGAACCCCCTTGATGCAACAGAAACTTGTGTCGCAGACAAAGGCTCTTGAAATAATAAATAAATTAGAAGCCTCGCCAATTGGAGACACTAACTCAGGAATGATGCAAATTCATTCGCAGCTAGCCAATCTTATGGTGCAGCTCCAGGACATCAAAACAGGTAAGGAAGTTCAGGAGGAACTATAGTGTACAAGGTGTAGAACAGATGGACACCATAAATATAATTTCTTCGTGCTTATGAACTATGTCATAGCTGATGCCCCCAAACCCATTAAACACACAAGGAATGCTTTGGTGTAGAATATTCCAGACTAGAGGTTACACGTATGAGGAATGCCTATACTTACAGAATATTGTGAGTGCATCAGCTAGTCTATATTAGAAATTTTGTAAGTCAGTAGGTCATGATGAGAAAGACTGCAGAGCACTTTAGTTGTTGCAAGAGAAGACAATGGATACCTACTTAATGAAAAATTATGAACAAATGCAAGCTGAACGAGCACAGCCTCAGTATCATCCTGCGTAGTATCAAGAATATCAATATCCTCAACTGCAATACTAGCAGAAACAATATCCTCAACAACAAAAATACCCTCCACAAAGGGGGGTTGGAATTTTAGTGGTCAAGGACAACAACCAGGAGGAGGATTTGGTCGAGGAAGAGGCCAAATCGTATGTTATAATTGTGGGCAGTTGAGACATTTTTCCCGATATTGTCAAAGTCCTACAAAAAATGGGCATATTATAAAGCATTTGATCACAATATTAAACAGTGCCTACAACTTATTGCGAAATGGAAGGATAAAACTGTCGTTAACCCCAACCCATTGCAGAATCTGAATCAAAACCCAATCCAAATATTCAAATGATTTCTACTGAACCAAGACAACCCAACCTTGTTGTAGTCACAAGAGGAGGTGATGCGACAGGAGCAGACCAAAATACACATCAAGGACAACCGCAGGTGTGACATGTGGCACAAAAGAAAGCTCTACTAGATGTCCAACAAGAGAAATAAGTCTTCCTCAAGGTGCGATGGGACTTTGTCGATCCTAATTAGTTGTCGACATATGGACAAGTTCAAGCTATGCCTGAATGATTTGAACAACTAATTAGGAGGCCTCCCATGAGAAAGGTTAGTAAGCTTAAAGAATTTTCAAAATTTGTTTAGCACTAATCAATGAAAAAGATGTTGTCGTAGAATTGACAGCACTCATAGAAGAAACCACAAAAGACCTGCGACCTAAAAAAAGAGTGAATCATATATGGAGAAAACTGAAGACATGCCAAGAACTGCGAATGACTGCGCAGATAGGACATTATGATATGGACTATATCATATTAGACTTGGGCTTGGATGCCAATATATTGACAAGGAAGACATGGGAGAGCATGAATAATTTGGGACTGGACTAGTCTCTTATTTAGTTAAGGCTTGCAAACCAGTCGAACGTTCTACCTATCGGTAGACTAACCCAAGTACCTGCGAAAGTTGAAGGCTTAAGAACATATTCCAACTTTGAATTTAATGACATTGTCGATGGCACAAACCCATATCCTGCACTTCCAGGAATTGATTGGGAAATATACAACCAAACTATAATAAAACTCAAGAAGAGGATCTTGTCTTTCGAAGATTCTGAAATATGAGTGGTTGCACCAATTGATCTGCTTGAAGGACAATGATATGTTGATCCTATGCATAGTGAAGGGAAAGACAATTATTTGGACCAAATTTACAACATCATGTATTCGAAGGAAGACTATATTAACCCAAAAATAGATGGAAGCCTGAATTGGAGGAGTGTAAGCTTATGCACGTTTGACTCAAGCGATGCTCTAGAAAATAGGCAGAACAGGTTGCATGAAGTTTCCATGCGCAGATGTGCGAGATTCACAAGAGTTGTTTGAAGGGTAGGACCCGAAGCAAGCGCATTTCCTACATATGAAGGATTGCCTAATCTTGCATCTTTCTTGCAAGAATTTGAAGAAAAGGTCACAAAATCACAACGATTATCTGCTTTGGACTATGTGCTAAAATTTATGCCTGCTAGATGGTGCGGTACACACAAACAGTCTATCTCTGAATGGACACAATGTAGGAGACTAATGGAGATCATATTTCAAGAAGAGATTAGTTATGCTGATCAAAAGTACACAGGATTGACAGATCCTGGAAAACAAATTGAGCACTGTCATGGGATTTGGAAAGAATATCCATGACAAGAATGGATTCATCGATTTATACACACTTTGGAAATGGTGCCAAGAAGTCGGTACACCTCAAAAGAGCTGCAACGAGGAGCCATTGAATGGGAAATCTTAGCTGTAATTTTTAACCACAGGTTCCAATTTTAAAGTGAACATCGAACTGTGGATGTTGCATTACAAATCATGAAGGAAAAAATATTCGAAGAAATACCGGTTGTAGACACAAAATTTCATCAATGCACCATAAATACACATGGCTGGATGTAGTGCTATAACATCATGAAAAATATGAATGATAATGACCCATTTTCCATAATCTCTAGTTGTCAGAAGGGATGTGCAAAATGGAAAGAATTCACATGTATGAAAATATATGGTACCTTGATCAATATGACATAAAAAAAATACATAGCAAGGGGAAAGGACATTATATTAACATTGCATAACATTGTGAAAAAGAGAACCAAGTCACAAAAACTATGACAACAGGAGGGGGGAACTCTGAGGAAAAACATAAATTTCTAATGAAATGAACCTATCATAAATCGATACCATGATTGGCACAGTAATTAAGTAAAGTACTGAAAAAATATTTGACAGTCATTAATTAGGAAATCTCAATAGAATCAAACAGTATACCTTGGATTAATGTCCACCATAAATAAAAATAATTGTCTTTACAAATGCCAGTTAAGTGATGGCTTGCCGAAAAAGTTTCCTTAAATAACCCACACTGCTTCCCCAGACCGTTCGGATAAGGGAGTAATTTCTAAGTACAAAATAATCGTGTTAAAGACAACTGTCAAGAAGAAGTTGTTTCATAATATGCCTTGTTACCATATCCAGAATCATTATGTCGAGAACCAGAAAGAACAAATATTGTACATCATCCAATGAGCATAAACTAGTTTATCCTCATTACAATAGTAAGTCTTAACGCCCCTATGATAATTGTATCAACTACTCCCATGCATCATGGTACAGGAAATAGAACCCCAAGGAACCAACCTCGACCAACTGTTAGCCAAGTTCCACCTCGATCTTTAGAAAAACGTAGAATGCAGTAACACAAATCGCAACCAACCTCAAAAGGGAAGCAGTCGATGAAGAAGCCAAGGAAGGAGAAAAATCCAGCAACATCACCAGCCCGAGAAGAGCAAGAATACTTCAAAACTAGGAATTTATTACTGCCTTACATTCCACCAAGGAGGACGGACACGCCATTGGTTAGCATCCCTCCCAAGGCCCATACTACACTAGTAGCACCTAAAAAACTGAAAGGTATGAAAGTGTTGTACTATATCCTGCTTTAGTTGGCAAAGTTTCCCTTTCAAGATTCCCACACCAGTAAAATTAGTGACCTGGGCAGGAATAATTATATGAAGCTGGTCCAAGAAATGCCAGAATTACCAAACTGGTTTTTTTTTATGGAATGGGAAAATAGACTAGAACAGTCGGGACTGTTATCACTTCTTTTCATGCCGCACTTTGGTCGAACCACTGAGGTGGATATTTATGTAAAACAATTGCTGGTAGTATTTCACAGAGGTTTCCTATGGCTAGAAATGCCACATTCGATTGATGTCGATCTCATCTTAGAAATCACAGGACTATCAAAAGCTAGGTGGGACCCTGTAGCAACCTTTGAGGAAGGAAACAACCCAACCAATATTGCACAGGTCAAGGAAAAGTATGGCCTGATCAGCTCTGGCGAAGAGTTCCTAATATCATCCATCAATGACCTTGCTACTCATATGGCAGCCACGATATTAACACACAAACTGGTACTTGTCTCCAGATCGAAGAAATGTACTACAAGAATAGTAATGCTGGATGCACTCTGTGCAGAAGGAGTTCAAATCAATTTGTCTCAATTCTTACTTAATGAACTATTACAGGAAATCACCTCAACATAGGAAGAAGGTACTCCTTTCCATTATGTTTGGTTGTTAATATTGATCTCGTTTACTATGTGGTCTAAGCCTACAGAGTATCAGTCAGTCACATTACCCGTCCCCTGTAGAGGAGTGAGATACCAAAACTTATGGTTCTCGATTAATAAATCCCAACAGTTGAGTAGAAACACTGAATTATTTTTCCACATTGAAGCCTTAAGGAACATGGTAAAGCAGCAGGTAAGGCTTAGTGCAATGACCATGCTCAAATTTCAACATAATGTCAATTTTCAATTAGGACTGCACTATGTATACATCCAACCACGTTGAGACCCCCGATGGAAGTGGTTTCCAACACAATATGTGCTCACGGAGGAAGACCTAGAGAGCATTGTTAGTGACTAGCCAGAAGAATGGAAACAAGAGGGATCACCACCTATGGGAGAAAAGAATGACCAACAAACAGGAGCTACAATGCAAGGACAAGCTCAACCCAATCAGCCTAAGGATGATCTGCTGCCAGGGAAACAAAAGAAGGATGTGCATAATGAAGAAGAACAAATAGAGCCATCATGCAAGAAACAAAAGGATAACAAAGACACCAATACTTCTCGTATGGATGATGAAGAAGTCACAGCCGAAGCTGAGTCCCTACAAAAATTTGCGCAGCCATGATTTGACGACCTTGGATGTCAGTAGAATCAATTTACTACTACCATTACATATAGGCTAAATGATCTAGGAAGAACAATCGAAGCAATCAAACTTCTAGAGGATCATGCACCGCAGGTACTATCGCCAGAGGACACACCTAACGCGTCGGAAGCACAAGACACCCTGCGACCCATAGAATATCACCCCAACAAACTACAACTAGACAGAGATGTGTTGGAATTCGAAGACCTGGACCCCAATGAGGTGGACAGAACCACTGGCCAGAATTTCTGGATTTCTCAAAAATACAATTGAAGGATGTGTATGCTTACAGAAAGCAGCACTTACCGAGATTCGAGTTAGGGGAAATACCCTTGAAAAGAAACTGAAACACTCAGTAAAGACTATCAGCAAAATCAAGGCCAAAATACAAAGAAACACGCAAGAATCAAGGAAGGAAGAAGAAAGTAAGCATAAACTTAAATAGGTCATTAATCTTGTTTGTTCAAATCTAGAAGATGTTGAAATATCACAAGATATGTTACTAGAAGACAAGCTCCTCCAACTAGGCAAGATAACAATGGACCTTAAGAAAAAAATAATTCATTTAGAGGAGAAAAGAAGACCCATCACACCCCCAGAAGTGCTAGCATGCAGAAGAGAGGCAACCACTTAGGCTGTGAAAGGAATAGAAGATGCTGAGCAAGCATGTGCTAACGTTGTGGACCAAATCTCCCAGAATTGGGAGGCTCTAATGGAATACCATCAATCACAAAGGATTGCAAGTGAGATCACTTCGTTTGAAGCAAATATAATGTTGGCATGGGGTTGGAGGTAAGTGAGTTGCGCAACATCTAGGATGCTGCGCATACTCACGTGGCACCACGCAAGGCAAAGATATCACAATAGGCGGAAAATAGTGCACTTTTTGATATTTTCATGTCACTTTTTGTATTTATTGACCATTTCTTCGGAATATTGGTCCTTAGTGGTTAAGTTAGTTAGAAGTTTGTTAGAAGTTAGTTAATGTAAAGGTGCAAGCCTATAAATAGAAGAATTATGCATGTAAGAGATAGTGGTTGGACAATTTTGAAGAAGAGATACATGGGGAATAAATTCTGGATGTAATCATTGTCTGTTTTGATATGCGATTTGTTCTGCGGATTTGATATGATGTGATGTGATTTGATCTGAGCTTCTGTTTCCCTTTTTCTTTTCTAGTTTTACATTTCTGCAATTTTGATGCTGAATGATGAATAGATCTGCATATGATTGGATAATGCAATTCGTTCTGCTTATGGATGTTGTCATCTTTTAGATCAATTTTTCCCACTGGTAGGTCTGCAGTAATGATGAATGAATAAATGCAACATGATGAATGAATCGGTAAGTAAAGTAAGATCTGGAAATTAAGTTGTTGAACATTTGATGTCCCAACCCTCCTCTATACTGCAGAAACTTGGTTCTGACAACTCTCCCTTGAACATCTTGGGTGAGACCTTATCCACTCTACGGGTGTTGTTGGATAGGGTAAAACCTATCTAAGTCGATGCTCAGGGAGATCGTGGTGTGTTGAGCGTCGACATAGTGGAACCCCTGTCGACTGGGTTTTGTTGGTCAGGGTTGTGCCAACAAATGGTTTCATTGCCGGGACCTCGTTGCAATTGAGAGGAGGGCATGTGGCACTTGAAAAATGGTTACCCAACAATATATGAGGCATCTGAAGCGACTGGAAATTCAAGATTGGTTTGATTAGAAGATGAGAGAATTTTTTGAGGCAGAAAATCAGAACCCTGGGATGACAACAAGCAAGTGGTTAGCAAGATACATCCACAACGGTTCACATGAATATTTTTTCAGGGAATTTCCTATCATATTATACGAGTGTCTGGCACGATTCACCTACAAGAAGACGGACTTTCAAGGAGGAGAATCGACGTCTTGAACCCCTGAACTGATCCAGGAGATGCAAGAAACTGACAACAAAGCATCGCGTTCCATGGAGGTCTGGCTGGATAGTATCCTAGGGGGGTATATCACCGAGTTCGTTGTCGACACCAATAAATATTATAGTGAAGCAGAGAGGGAGTTCTTCAACGGACCTAGAGGTAGGTTCTTATTTTCGCTTCAATTGTCAATTAAAATGTTGGTTTGTGAAAAGGGTATACTCAATATGTACCTAGAGTAGTAACACCTCAGTGTATAGAGGATGTGGATACCGCGACCAAGGGGGGAGACAAATGAGAATATAAGGGGTAGATGGGTGCAAGTTTTGACGGGATTGTGAGGGAAGCCGAGGAAGGAAGTGGTTGTACAAGGGGAGGAGCACATTTTCAACTAGAGAAGAGGCAAAGGATAGGGGAAGGTCCTGCTGCGATCAAGACACAAGACCGCGAAGGAAAACCACACGAGATGAAACAACCCTACACTGATGACGAGGACGATCAGGCCCATGCTACACCCAGAATGACGATAAGATCAAACCCCAACAACAACGTACCCACACCTCCACGCATTACTCCAAACTCAGGAAAAAATCCAAGTCTGACGTCAACTTGTCCGACATGCTAGAAATAGTCTAGTAGTAGACCAACATCTGTAGGAAGGCGGCCCAGGATGGCCGGTGATGACATGAAGCTACCCTTGTTCCATGGAAATGGGACCAATGATCCCAAGCAGTATTATTTTTTATGTGAAACAGTGTGGACTGTTAGACAGGACATTGATGATGATGTAAAGAAAGGAGAGCTAGCGACTACTCTGAGGGGTCATATGCTTGATTGGTTTATGAAGTTTATCCAAGTTCCTTAGGGGACTCTGGAGAAGACATTGGATGAGATTCAGACTATACAAATATAGGAATTCAGAAAACCAAATTCGGAAGAACAATACATTACAGAACTGAAGGAAATTAAGCAATTTCCTAATGAGACCATTTGGGACTTCGATCAACAATTCAAAACACTGATGGCCAGAGTCAGTTTTTATATGACTGAGTCCAACAAAAATAATGGTTTATCGCAGCATTGGTTTCTCATATCCAACAACCATTGATGCAGTAAAAGATAGTGATGCAGAGCGAATCTCTATAGATTGCAATGAAGCTCGAAGCTTCACCTATCGGGGAGAGTGCAGTCGGGATGAATCAAATTCAGGCACAGGTAGAAAACCTCACACTCCAGTTGCAAGATATCAAGAAAGGTAAGGAGGAACATTCATATCTTTGGTGTACTTGGTTTCATGCAGATGGCCACACCAAAGATACTTTCCCCGCGTTTAGAAACTATCTGTTATCTGGAGCTTTGAACCTGTTGAGTAGCGGTGGTGTACCTTGATCATTGCATATGCCAAGTCTATGGACATCGACATGAGGAATGTAGCAATATGAAAAATATGGTGTCAAAGCCTGCCAATTTATATTGTTCATTTTGTCACTCAGTCAGGCATGAGGATAGAGACTGTCGGGCATACGATCTGCTTCGGGACAAAACTTACTATTCATATTTTGTGAAGGGATAAGGCCACCGTGTAGTCCAACAACCGCATCCATAGCCTCAGATGGTCATTTCTCAACCACAAACGCAGTACACACTGTCGGTGTCGATGCAGTTTTTGCCACCGTAGCCGCAGCCATAGTTCGCACCACAACTGTAGTTCGCACTGGAGCAACCATACAATCAAATGCAGATGGCCCAGGCAGAGCCACAATACGTTCAAGCATCGCACTTTCTTTATCAACAACTGAAGCCCCCACCACAACAGGTAGTTTAGCCACAGTACCCATAGCAAGGAGGATTCCTTGGTGGATTTCGAGGTCAAGGAGGGGGACGAGGTCATGCATCTGTTCAATGTTATAATTGTACAGTATTCAGGAATTATCAGAGAGACTTCCCACACTCACAGTGCTCATGCACATACTGTGCAGCGATTGATCATACCATGGAGAACTATCCGCAATTAATCACAAGATGGAAAACCAGAAACATTCCGCAGTTACAAAATCAAGCCTAGTTGCAAGATTAGAATCAACTACCAGCTCAGAACTAGTCATAGATCCAGGCCTGGAATCAAGTTTCACTCCAGAACTAGACCATGAATCAGTTGATGTACCCACCAGTGAACCAGAATCCACCATTGGCTCAGACTATGTTGATGAACCAGACTCAAGGTCCAACAGTTGCGACGATTTCAGCAGAGCCCAGAACGCACGATGTCGACATTGCCATTGTCACTCATGGAGGTGCGATGATAGGAGATGATGGACCCCAGTCACAAGTTCTATTAGTTGGGAAGAAGAAAGTGGCGTTTGATATTGCAACCGAAAAAGAGACATTTTTTGAAACTCGAGACATGATCGGATGAAATCTTGGTAAGTTTCATGTCTATGAAATGCCATCCACTTTTGATTTATCCTTAGAAGTAGGACCATCGCGGCAACATGGTACCTTGCAACAGTTCTTTGAGAAATGCTTAGCACTAGAATGAGATCCCGATGCCCTTGTTGAGATTGAGAGGTTGTTGTACCATTCAGACAAGGAACTGAAGGACTCCGCAGTGAACTCCTTGCAGAAGAAAAATACAGGTAAAGAGATGCAGATGAATATCCATATCGGTGACTATGAGGTGGATGTAGTCATCCTGTACCTAGGATCGGATGTGAGCATCCTAACTAAGAAGACCTGGGAAAAAATAGGGAGCCCAATGATGGGTTGGTCCCCTGTGAAAATGCGATTAGCAAACCAAGCTAAGGTGCAACCCATTGGATGAGTAACGAACTTGGTTGTCAATGTTGAAGTTATGAGAAAACACACCGACTTTGATGTGATTGAAGTCGTTAATGGGGAAGGCTCCTATCCCACGCTATTGGGCATTGTATGGGATAATGAAACTATCGTTGTGATTAATTTTAAGAAGCGAATGATGACATTCGAAAATAAGGACATTCAAGTCATCGCACCCATGGATCCAACCGAGGACCGAAAATACATTGAACCTGTGAAGGACAAATATGTCAAGTAGTGGGATCATGCATACAACATCTCTGAATACTATATCCACCCGACTGCCGAGTGGGGACTTGGTTGGCCCAGCGCTAGATCTGCATCATCTGATTTTGATGACACGCTCAAAAATTGGCATAACCGCATGCATGAGATATCCTTTAGAAAGTGTGGTCTGATTACGCAATCTATGCACCATGTTGCGACTGAAATGATTGAATTGCCAGTATATGAAGGGTTGATAAGTCGAAGAAAGTTGTGTTGCAAGAATTTGAAATTCGACGTTTTGACCCCTTCTCTAGGATCATCATTAGGAGGCCTACGAAGCCTTAAAAGTTTTTAAGGGAGGTGGGTATGCAATAAATACTTGTTTTTGGAGTGAGGCTCAAATTTTTTTTGCAATCGGTTTGTGAAAAGTAAATAATTAAATTTAAAATATATTATGCTAAAAGTTATAAATTTTTATTAATTTATAAATGTATAAATGTAGTTTTTAAAAACTTTTTATTGATTCTCAAAATTTTTGATTTTACAAAAAACATTTGTGTAAAATTTTTAAAAACTTTTTAAAATTTTTCTTTATATATTTAGGTTTAACAATTTTAATTTTTAATATAAAAATGTTTATAATAATTTAAAATTTTTAATAAAACCTTGACTTTTATAATTTAACCTTTTGAAATAAAATTCATGTTTTAATTCAAATTTTAGTTTAAAAAGTTTGATAAAGTATATTGAGGTCTTTATGAAATTTTAATTATTAATAAATTTTAACTCTAAGTATTAGATATTTAAAAAAAAATAAAATTATTTTTTATTTTATTTTTAAATTTTTATAAATGTTTTAAGGAGGAGACTTAGGGTTTTTTAGTTTCAAGTTATAAGTATTTTAATTTTTTTTTTAAACTAAAGGTTTTAATTTCTTTTTTTATTTTTTAAGGGGGGAAATTCCAATGTTTTAAATTTTTATTTTATTTTTTAAGGGGGGGAAATTCCAACGTTTTAAAGTTTTTAAAGGAGCTAACTAACAGAGGTGAAGGATGCAAGGTTTAGAGAAGAGAGAGACCAAAACCGACTCAACATAAATCAGGTGATAGATGATGAGGGTTTTTGAATTGAAGGGAGTGTAGGAGAGGTTTTCAGGAGTCACTAAGTTTTGCACCATCGTCCTTGTTAAGGCAGTCTTGGCTTAAGTTGACTTCGATTTTCTCCCTGATTTTTCGTTTTACAAGGTTGTCTTCTCTAGCTAAGACTTTAGCGTTCTCCAAACATATTTGGTGACATGTTAAGTCTCACTCCAAAAAACAAGTATTTATTGCATACCCACCTCCCTTAAAAACTTTCAAGGCTTCGTACATCTCCTGATGATGATCTCAGAGAAGGGGTTGAAACATCGAATTTCAAATTCTTGCAACACAGCTTTCTTCGACTTATCAATTAACTTCTGTGTAAATGACTATCTTCAAATATGAAGGGTTACCAGAGCTGTTTGCATTCTTAACAGTCTTTGAAGAAAGAGTCTCAAAGCCACAATGACTGTTGGCACTAGAGGAAGCACTGATGACTACTCCAGCCCACTGGTGAGAAGCTCATAAGAAAACGATTATCGGATGGATGCAGTGTCGTAGGCTGACGATATTCCATTTTGGTATTGTTATAGCTAGATTTTGTTTTCTGTTTTTATACTATATGATTTATTTTCAAAACATGGTTTTTCTTATTTCTTTTAAGATTTTGAGCTTGGTTTTTGAGGTATTATAATAGTGAGCATATTTTTATTTTTGATTTTATAATATTCCTTTTAAATTTACTTTATTTAGTTGTTTTGTAGTTTTGATAGGCTTATTAGGTATATATATTTCTGAAAGGTCGAAAATATATATCATTAAGGTTTAATCAAAGTTCGGTTATATAATCTAACCCTTTGTTTTTAAGCCTTTTGTCAAAAAAAACCATTGATCAGAGATTCCTGTAGTGTAAAGGCAGAAACCATGAACTAGAGTGCTACAAGAAAGTCGAGGCCTTTTAAAAAATTGTAAATTTGCTCGTGAGTTTTCAAAATCGCAAATGATGGGAGTTTTCACATCTGTAAAAGGAGAATGATACGTTTATAGATCTTAATAATCATTTTGACAAGTTTTCAAGTTAAGATAAGGATTATTCAGGTAAGTCGCAGCTGTTCAAAATTTTGGAGAATGGAGATCCTTTAAACAATAATGATAGCGCACGATGAGAGCATATTCGAAGCTAGTTATGAATTTCATGGATGTATGAAAGCTTATAGATATTGTGATGATACCTGTCAGTATGTGGTTGGAAGAAATTGTGAGGAATGCGGTTACAGGTTTGGGGTTTGCAGAGTAGGTGATTGGCGTAGTCATGAAATTTAAGGACAAAGCTACAGAATTTTACTAGACACCTAGGAAGATAAGATTAAACCATTATTATAATAGGTATACAACCGATTGCTGAAATCATTCAAAAATTTGGGTTTGCATTGATAGAATATTAGTTCATAAGTGTTGATTAATAAATTGAAAGCTTGGGGACCCGATTTTGCTCAATTATCAGTTCATTCTGACAGTGGAATTTTTTCAAAATACTTATCAACTGTTTTAGAAAAAATTCATATCTAGGATTTTGAAGAGGATGAAGGCTTGAATCTTAAAAAATTCAGGAGTACGAAATAGGATTCATTGATTGTTAATTCATCCTCAATAAAAAATAAAGTTCCGGAATAGTTAGAAGATATTGAAAAAAAAGGAAAGTCTTAGCCCTTAGCGGGTTTATACTAGGAAACATCATTCAGTGATGTTAGAATCATGTACAGGTAAAGGGAAAATTGCAGAGCCATCAATCCAGTGCAATTTTGAATGTGTTGAGACTCTAGATATTCCTGTAGTGCAGAGGTTTTCAAGCATGAAGAAGATGATGATGCTATCTATAAGAAGTTGAATATCCCCTGGTTATCAGAAGAAGGCTCTTCATTTCAAGAAGGAAAATGCATAGACTCAAAAAATGAAAATATTCTGAAGACTGTTAAATATTATAAGTATCAAATTGATTTTCTAAATTAAAGCAATGAAGGTTTGGTCATGTCAAACATGAGATTGAGGGAAGATATTCAAGAGATTAACACTCATTATCATGAGCTGATTCTGGTTTCAAAGGAAGCTTTAAAAAGGAAGAGGAAAAATAAGGGCAAGTTTGAGGAGCTGAACCAGAAAATCCAGGACTTGACTCAACAGAAGCAAGAATTGTTAAAAAGATTTGAAGATTTGGAAGCTGAAAATCAAAGAACCAGAAGGAAATCTCAATCTTTGGAGGGAATAACACTTTTGGCAGAAGCTGTCAAAGATCTTTAAAGGGCTATTGATGACAGGTGTCTTTTAGTTAACTTTTGTAAAGATAATAGTTTTTTTTGGAAAACCTTTACTTGACCAGCTGTTTCGATAGTCTGACCTAGAAGGTAGTGCTGGCCGAAATTTTTGACTTGGCCAACTTAAGGAGATTAAGCCCACACAAGTTTCTTAGAGCAACTCCCAATGTGGATGAAATGGCAAAATCTCGCAGGTTATGGTCTTGCTACCAACTGAATTTTTCCTCTTAAGTAGAATCTAAAAATTCAGTAAAAATTTATCCTAATTTTATTACTACCTAAATAAACCCTAGAATTAGTTTTCTAAGACCTAAGTTATCCTAAAATGCTTTCTTAAGGAAAGACTCTAGTTTTAGGGTTTTGTTTTAAATATTTTAACTAAAACTATTTTAAATTTTATCACACAAATCTAATTCTATTAACAACTATTAAAATAAACTAAGCTAAAATATAAATTAAAATTAATTAACTATCCTATCTTGGCTAAGAGCAACTTGAAAACTAAATTAATTATCCATTAATGATTTCAAATAAACAAAGAGATAGACAATAACATTTCAAATGAAAATATTTAAATCTTTATCATATAATCACTTTATCGAATATGCACAACAACAGAAAATTAAAATAGGTAACTACTTTTAATTTTTCTGTTATGTTCTATTAATTTATAACTAATATTCAATACTAAATATTTGAATAATAAGATGATATTTATTCATGAAAACATTGTAGAAAATAAAAATGAAATCAAAAAATAAATATGAAATGTTTATATTATCAAATTTTGATTACCAATACAAATATCGATTAATCAAATTCAATAATATCCTCAAATCAAATATTAATATTGTGCAAACAGAGTATAATTTTGGATAATAAATACAATCATAACACTGTATAATTGTATAAAAAGTATAGTGAGAAAATAGTATATATATATTAAGTTTTCAAAATAGTAATAAATAGTAATACCAGTTTGAGAACTCAAGTCACAATCTTTCATGAAGATAAAACTCCAGCAAAGAAATTAAAACCAGAACTATAATTATATTTTAGATAAGTCTATTTCTTCAATACTCCATTGACGCCCTTATAATCAGTATTTCATAGTTTTATAAGAAGGACCAATAACTGCCTCTCCTATTTCTATGTAACTAGAATTAAAAAAACAAACTATTGAGCTTTCATAATCGAACATCCAAAATCTGGGACATTAACTATCATCTTCCTCATTAGTGCACCTGGCATCTGAACTGTCAAATTGATAACTGCTTTCTCATCTATGAATGTCGACTTATCCATATAGCAATTGTTGTTTGACATCTGGCATCTAGATCATTCCATCTTGAAAACAACTACATCATTTGTTGGCAAAATAAACGGAAAGAACACCACCAAAATCGAGGATCCATATGACACCTGCAAAATCAATTAACCATGAATGAGTTTTATCATAAATATTAAAATTGAAATAACAATTAAAATTAAATGATATGCAATGCCTACAGAATCTATGATTCTGTGGGCATGCAAATTACCTGTTCTATTGTCTAGAAACTCATCAGTAATAAAAATTTTAAGGTGCACTTCTGTGTTTAATAACTCAACGAGCCTCAGATGATTTAGCCCTTAATTTTATACTTTCCATTTTATATTGCTCTTCTTGTTTCAAAAGTTCCTGTTAGTAATAACCCAGATTTTTTTTCAGAGTTTTCAACCTGTCCTTCTTCTCCTTCAAATCCTGCCATCATTTTATCCAAGTTAGTAATTCATTCCTTAAGTTCTGCACTTTATCCTTCAATACAATGGAATTCAATTTAGCTTTTTCCAGTTTTCCTTATAGATTTCATCGTATTCCCTAGCATCTGCTATGATGAAGAATCATTATCCAAGGCAGACCCTAACTTGACTTCTTTATCATTTGGCAGAACCGACGATTGATTCTCATTATAATCATTCTTCATAGATACAATAGGATTATCCATTTTTTCTTCACACTCCTCTGAAGATACTTCTACTGAACCATAATTCTCTTCCTCACTTCAAATTTCAATAAATGGAAAATTCTGGGCATGAACCGGTACTTTTGAAGTGGAATATTTCATGCTTCTAGCAATTCTATGTAAACCCATCCCTGTAATGGGGAATTCTGATAAAGTCGATTCACCATCGAATTTTCCCTTTCCTTTGTTTAACAATTTTGATTTTTCCCTTGCATTCGAAGATACAGTATGAAGGTCTTCGTACAAAGCAAAGACCATCGGGGTTTCAAACTTTAAAGGAAGGGTTTCTATTATAGCTGTATGCCCTGGATATGATCCTCTATCAGCATTCTTAATTTAGATGTTTCAACATCTTTTGACTTAGAATTGGCTTTAATTTGAGGAAAACGTTTATGTTTTCTATGGGTTTTTGGACGCATAGTGGGCCAATACTGGGTTAATCCAAAACTGTTTGCACTCAAAAATTCATCCCAAGATCTACTAATGCAATTTAACTGGTACTGAAATAAAATCTTAAGGATACCATGATGAAATAAGCTTTGTTCTATATCTCCAACAATATTTTGTACAGTATAAGCCATTTTCCTAAGACTCTGAATCAGAAAGAAAGGAAAATTGATTTTACTACCTTTTAAGTCCATCAACAATTGTAAATGATAGTAATGTATATGAGAGTAGCGGCCATCGCAGGTAACATACCTGATTAAAATCTCAAAACAAGCCTTCCATTAAGGTTTCAAAAATTTAACAGAAACGCCTCTTCCAAGATCCGAACCCTCTGGTAATGGTAAGAGAAACATTTCACACTTCTTCTTATTGACCTTCTGACCTTTGAACCAATGCTCACCAACTTGAGGAAGCTTAGTAGCTTTAGCAATCATATCCTCATTCAAAACTAGCTGAAAATCCCCAATTTGAGCTGCATCATTCTTCAATGACAAAGTGAATTGTTTGGTTATTCCTACATGATGACCACTAAAACCTTTAAAAAATGAACCACAGCCTATCTAATCAAACAATGCTGCTGCTTCTAGATTTGATTCAACCAACTCAGGGCTTGAAATCTCAAAGCAATTCAGAGGTGCCATTTCCACTCTACAAAGGTTTTGATTAGGGTTCGGGATGAAGGGATGCGTGAACACAGATGGTATTGGAATCCATGTGAATGGCATAGTGTAAAATATCACATCATAACCCAGTTCACCTGAGATGAGAACTGAAACCCTAAATGTAATTTTAGTAACCATAGTTTCAACGTAATGGAAACTAGTTCTGAAATTCTGTTTCTTCGAAAAACGAGACCACCAAGTTAACCAAATCATTATGCAGCGCTTCTTGGCAACCATTATCTGATTTCAGGATTTGCTTTCCCAACGAAGTGAATTTGAGGTTATAATCATAAAAATTAAGATTTGAAAATGATAACCCTGTATGTAAAGATTTATGAGAATCATTCTGAAATGACAAAACTAACACACTACGTTACATGTGTCTGATTATGAGATTTCATATTTAATCCCAATGTTTTAGAATGATGACCCAAAAATCGACAGAAATCACCATTTAATAAATAATGATTTTGCATTGAAATTCTTGTCAATTCGTGATGTAAAAATAACAGGTGTAAGGATGTATAGGTTCGTGTCATAGTCATTCCCTTCCATCTCTTAACCTTTGCTATGATAAGTCTAATACGTGGAGGTTAGATGTAACATCAATCTAAACAATAGGAAACCATATGCTTACAAATGATTATGGTGTATAAATGATGTCATCAATAATAACGACAAGTAAATCTTTCCAATATAAGTCCATCAAAAATATTAACTTGGAATATCAACTTGTTGATTATTAGAATTAACATTCATAAGCCATATAAATGTTGATTAGAAAACATAATACCAAGCCAAACTTTTAGATCAGAATCAATTTCGATTTATCATTAGAAGCATAGATAAAGGATTCTAATCAAAATTTGAAAAATAAAAATAAAGGCAAGATTTTTCTATTATAAGTATATATAAGACAAATTTTATTTATTTACACATTATATGAGACATAAGTTATAGAAGTTTGTAATGATAAAATTGTTCAACAAACATATAAAGGTTTTGATATAATAAAAATTAGACAACCTTACATATATGTTTGAACATTTTTGTTTGATAAATAACACTTTGTCAAATATTTGAAGCCAACTATTTTAAAAAGAAATTTTAATAAATACAAGGGTTATGAATCACTTAAGCTAAATCTTTCTTACCAAATAATGTTAAGCAACAATTCATTTATATTAATAATATATGATCATGGAATAATGAGGATGAATATAAGAGCTGCAAAAAAAAATGAAAGACTTAGCTTGATTCAAAGTTTTTCCTAAACTACCATCTTGACCTCTAACTCTTCCTTTATTGAGAGTACCTTCAGAATCGAAGATTTTGAAGGCACTCTTCTATAATCCTTGTGATAAATCATAGAAGAGAATTGATCATTTTTATTTGGCAAAGCAGAAAAAATTGAGAGGGTTGTTTCCTACCAACAAATGGCGACGACCTAGGCGAACCAGTTATCTCTGCTCATACAATTTCAAACAATGGTATAAACAAGGTCTTAAAATCTATTCAAAACAATAAAAAAATCTCAATCTAATAGAAACCATTATCTGATTTGTATTCGCAAGTATAATTCAGAAATATCCCATCTCTGTAAATAAAAGTTTTGTTAAAGATAAGCTTCAAAAATATCTTAACCAAAACAGAGTACTTATAGTAAAGATAATCGGCACCATCAGTATAAGATATTGAAATCTACTTTACTGATAAATTTCTAGTATCTGTTCCATGAATATAATAATTTCTTCTTCTTCTTCTTCTTTTTTTTAGAAATATAAACTAAAAATCAGAAACAATTATTTTGACCGAAGACTACTATCTAGGCATGATAACCTGATGTGATAGTATCATTCACGAGAACTGCCTAGAATAAGCAAGCCAGCTCGTGATGAGACCTCTTTTCTCTTGATCTTTTAACTAAGAGCCATCACCCTGATGATCAGAAATGAAGTTATACTAGACAGCACTGATGATCATGATTAGGCCGGTTCGTGATGAGACCTCCTATTCTTCAATCAAAATTATGTTTCACTTTATTTTGAGTTTGAAATTTTACATTTTATAAAATAAGAGATCATTACCTAGCATGGTAACCAAATGGTAATGTCAGTCACTAATATCACCAGAAAATGAATCAGCTAGCTCCTGATGAGACCCCCTATCTCTTGACCTTACGACCAAGAGCCATTATTAGTTTCCTAATAATGTCATGCCGATGATATCTATGATCCTGATCGGATCGGCTTATTACTAAGACCTTCCGTCTCTCATTTTAATTTTTAGAATTTTATTGAATGGAACATATCTAAAAATTTTCCATATTGTAAATAACTTTATAATGACTGATGATAGAGATTCATAAAGATTTTTCTAAGTACAAGTTTTGAAAAAGACATTAATTAGCCATCTTAACTATCAAAAGAAAATAGGAAAATGAGGGATAATCTGAACCATATTTACAAATAATAATAGGTTCTTAATAGACTTAAGAAGCTTTGATCACTCTGAACCAATTTTTAAAAGACTTAGTCTAATACCATAATTTTAAACTAATGAACAAACTGAGTTAAACCACGGGACTTATTTATTTACAAATGTCCTCTTAACAACATATGTACATTAGTGACTGATTATCTTGAAACATATATACAGAGATTCGATAATTCTTGATAAATGATTGATATGTTAATACTTGATTAAGAAAATAAAAAATAAGCTTCAAAAGTATTTACATGGATCAAATGATATTTGAATGTACATAAGAATAATGAATTTATCATGATTCTATTTAATAATCAATATTATAAAATTTTATGATAATAATATATACAGGAAATTCTTAAAATTTAAATAAAATTATTTACAAATAGGAACTAAAAGAAAACAAGCTCATATACAAAATTATATACAAATTTTAAGGTATGGAAAAGTCAGCAAAAATATTTTTTTAAGATCAATCGATTTACTGGAAATATTTCAAACTGGCCCTCTAAGGTTTGTAAAGGAAAAGTGCTTGGACCTATCTTTTTAGCAATAACAAATGGGCCTAACCAAATTTTTTGAAACTTGGTATGATCTCCTTTCTCCTCATGAACTTTGTCCCATTTTAACACCAAATCCTCCACCTAAAATTATTGGTTAGAACTTGAAGATTGATCAAAACAGGACTTAACAATTTGTTGATGTTTTGTAAAATGTTGTTTTGATCTGTCTCTTTCTTCCTCAAGTTTTAATAAAGTGTTAATCATTTTCTCCATTGCTGGACAATCTTCATCTTGAACAGACTAGTCTACTATGTAATGAAGGTAAAAATAAATTTGGTGGTAAAATAGCCTTAGTTCCATAAACCAGGAATAAAGGTGAGTTACCTATTGTAGCTTTAGGAGTTACTCTGTCTGCCCAAAGGGCATTAAACAACTCCATATGCCAGTCACGATGATGAGTTGAAATAGTTATTTTGAGAATTTTCAACAAATTTTTATTTGTTGATTCAGCTAAACCATTTCCGTGAGGATGATAATTAGCTGAATATCTAACCCTTATACCCTTCTCTAAGGAAAATTGAGTTAAATCAACTGATGAAAAATATGAGGCATTATCAAAAACAAGGGAATCTGGAACACCAAATCTCGTTATGATAAAAGATTCTAAAAATAAGATAACGTGATTGGTGTTTACAACCCTTAAAGGTGCAGCCTCTACCCATCGGGTAAAATAATCAGTTGCAGTTATAATGTATTTGTGTTGCGTAGAATAAGGAGGGTTGATTTGACCTACTATATCAATACCCCATTGCTGGAAAGGCCTTTCTACTGAAACAGGTTGTAAAGGAAAATCAAGCTTCTTAACTCTACCTGCAGCAAGTTGACATTCCCGGGATTTCCTGACAAAAGCATAAGAATCTCGAAACAAAGTAGGCCAATAATAGCCATCCCTAAGAATATTATGTGTCGTAGTTTCTCCACCAAAATGACCTCCTGCTGGTCCAAAATGTAATTCTTTCAAAATCACTTCTGTTTCATCTTTGTCTAGGCATCGAAGTAAAACACTGTCTGAATTTCTCCTAAAAAGAATATTATCAATTAGTAAATAAGGAGCAGATTTCAGTCTAAGTGCTCTTCTTTCCCTTGGTTCAAGGTAATCAGGATCAGCTCATGTTTCCATAAGTGCCCTTAAATATGTGTACCAAGAATCTTCTGGTGGAGGATAAAAGTAAATTTCCCGAGTTAGTAAGACTTTATCAATGACAACTTCGGAACTACTATTAGGTAGATGAGCTGCTTCAGTAGCAAGTTTACATAATCCTTGACCCTTGACTACCGTTGAAGGTTTAATTTCCAAGTCATACTCTTGAAGAGTTGTCATCCATGGTGCTCTTTTTTCACCTAAATCTTTCTGTACTAACAAATTTCTGACTGAAGGGTAAGGAACTATCGCTTTCGTTCTAGATTTCAATAAATATGGACGAAAGTGTTTGAAAGCTTTGAGAACAACAAAATCTTGCTTATCAACCTCATGGTAATTAAGTTCAACACCTTTGAAATTTGATCTCTTAAAAGAAATTGGCACTTCACTATTTTGCTGATTTAGCTGAGTTAAAACTGCTGCATATGATATGTCGGAAGAGAAGGTATACAATATGAAATCTTTGTTAAAATCTGGGCTTAAAAGACTAGGAGCTTCTGAAATGGATTCTAAAATTCTTTGAAAATATTCTTCTTCAGTTTGTCCCCAATTAAAAATAGCATCCTTCTTAATCATTTTTTGTAAAGGACGAACAATTTCAGAAAAACAGGGGATAAATCTCCTTACAAAGTTTATTTTACCAAGAAATGATTGCATTGATTTTTTGCTAGAAGGGTAAGGTATTTTTGAGATAGCTTGGGTTCGTTTAGGATCAATCATGATCCCATGTTTTGAAACCACACATCCTAATAAAATACCTTCTGAAACAACAAATATTGTTTTCTTTGGATTTAAGGACACTCTGAATTTCTTACAACGTTCAAATACTTTTCCAAGATGATTAATATGATCATGTTGACATTTAGAAAATACAGTAATGTCATCTAAATAGACAACTACTGACTGATTAATTAACCCTCTAAAAGCAATATCCATTGCCCTTTGAAAAGTTTCCCCGACATTGATTAACCCAAAAGGCATCTTTCTGTAAGCGTATGTTCTCCATGGAGTTCTAAAAGTTGTTTTTAGTTGATCATCCGGGGACACCAATATTTAGTTGTACCCTGAGAAACCATCAAGAAGTGACAGTATCTCAGACCCAGAAACTTTTTGAAGGATTTGTTCCATAGAAGGAACTGGGTAATTATCTTTTTCAGAGGACTTATTAAGTTTTCTAAAATCAACACATAGTCGAATATCACCGTTTTTCTTCCTAACTGGAACCAAGTTAGCTACCCACTGAGTATGTTGAATAGGAAAAATAATCCTAGCAGCTAACAATTTATTTAGTTCCTTCTTAATTGTTGGTTCAAGTGACGGATGATACTTCCTAAGCTTCCGTTGCAAAGGTTTTGATTCTTGTTTTATTGGAATAATGTGTTGCATGACTTGTGGATTGAAAGTTTTCAAATCGTCATATGTCCATGCAAAGACATCCTTAAATTATTTAAATAGTTTTATGAATGCTGATTTTTCTATAGGAGTACAATCTATTCCTAGGTTTACAGTATGAGGATTCAGTTATGTTCCTAAATTTATAGTTTCATATTTCATTTGTGAGCTATTGGTTTTACAATTGGGAATAGACCTAAATTTATCTTGAAGATCAAAAAAATTTTCTAATCTCAAAACTGAATTAGGAATCGGTTTTACCTTTTCAAAAGCTTTATCAACTGAACAAAAATCATTTATTACCGAAAAATCCCACAAATTTTCGTCATGTGTAACTTCATCAATGGATGAATCTTTGAAAGTATCATCATTTGTTAAGAAATTCAGCACCTGCACGTCATTGTCAAACACACACCAGTTAAAGATATTATCTAGAATAGAAGGCCTAAAAACCAATTCAACTGAAAAGAAATCAAGTGTGAAATTCTCTGATGGAATCAATTTTGATGCTACATTTGCTGATAAATCTGCCTCTTGGTTCTAGAACCTTGGAACTGACATTATATTAAATGCATCAAAATGTGAAATGAGATTCCATACCTCTCGTTGATAATTCTGCAAATGTTTAGAAATGCAATGAATAGAATTACGGCCCTACTCGACGATGATTTCAGAATCACCATATGCAATTAACACTTTGATACCCAAATCAATCGCTTTCTTCAAACCATGAATTAGAGCTTCATATTCCACAATATTGTTTGTACAATTAAATTCAAGCCTACAAGCTATACATGTTTTATTTCCTTTAGGGTCAATTAACAGGCAACCTACTCCCGCTCCTTCTTTAGACTTTGACCCATTGAAATATAAACTCCAAGTAGAACTATTAACAACTACTTTTCTTTTGATAATATTTACAATATTATGACTATCTACATAATTTACAATTTCCTTGAATGAAGAATCATGAGAAATAGTTGTCACATTAAGAATTTCTGATTGCTATTTATTATCAGAGAAAACAAAATTTTCAGATTTAAAATTACCAAATACCAGTTCATACATAAAATTGTTGGGCTTAGGGCAGACCCGGGTTCTATACTTTTGTCTTCGCACCAACAAAAGACCCACAGTGTTGGCCCTTTCGGCAACAACCTGTGAACAGGTTGTAGTCTCACCCGAAACAACTATGGGATGCCGCAGAATCAGGTTTCTGTAAGCAGAAGAGGGATATTACTGTACCTTTAGCTTCTAACAAAGGATAATCATTAAATACAGAGCTTTGATATTCACTTATTTAGCTTCGCGGTTAGATAAACAAACATTTCCTTGCTTAACCCTTTACTCGGAATTCATAGCAAAGTTAATATTTAGCAGTGATCTTACTTATCAGTTATATAATTATTCATGCATAAAAGAACAAACAACAACACAACAGAACCACAACACACGATATAACGTTACATCCACAGAACTGTGTTTTATTCAACTCTTTACAAAAACCACAGTTCTGATCTGCACACTCAGCTGCAGATCCCTTCAATTCCTCAAAGCTGCATACTAAGCTGCAGATCTCTGCGTACATAGCTGCAGATCTTCTTAATCACCCAAAACCCTCTACGCACATAGCTGCAGAGGTCGTCCACGCACACAGCTGGGACTTAACCTTTCTTACCAAAACAAGCCTTAGCTTCGCATCAATTCATCTTACATCAAAAGCCTAAACTGACTTCTTTACAAGAGTGCTTATTTATAGTGCACTTATTACAAAACCATGGGCTTAAACCATGGGTTGATTACAAAAAGAGGGTTTTGACTTAACCCCGACACCCCTAAGACTATTTTGAGTCGTAACTCCGATTACAAACTCTCACAAAAACTACGGAGTTACCAAAGTTAAGGACCGTTAAGGTGCGCGCCCCAACAGGCCCCTAAGACTCACTATTGTCCCGTCCCGGGACACTCTGCTGCTCTTCTGGTGGACGAACCTTGTTGGTGAATACAGTAAATTGCTTGTTTAGGCTGTGCATAATATCATTGGCTGCCTACTCCTTCTCGACTAACTCCTATAGTGTTGTTGCTGATGCTTCGCTGGCTTTTTCTTGTGCAAATGCATCATAGTCCTTCAGAACTTTGAGCTGGCTGTCTGCAGCAGTGCTCAACTCCAAGGATTCATCGATAAGGGGCTGCATAGAATTTTCCAACAGTGTTACTTTCATTCTGCATGACTCAATTTCCTGTTGGAGTTCCTTGCTTTGTTTTACCTTGAGCATTTTCTGCATAGGAGGCAGAGTCTTAATTTCTTCCTTTACTATATCCAGCTCTGTCTGTCGCTGCTTGATTACTTCTTGCAGCTCTTCGACTTCAGGATTTTCTTATAAGGTTATCCAGGCTTCGAATCTGTCTTCTAGCATCTTTGCTGAACTGCTCACAAGGTCAAAGATTTTTGTTGCTAAAGCTTGAATTTCCTTGCGACACTGCTCCCTAACTTCTGGGGGACTTTCTGGTTTGATGCGAAGTTGAAGCTCCGCAATCTGGTCCTCGTGCTCTACTTTTAGCGTCTCTACCTGGTTCCGTGATTGTAGTGCATAGTCTTTCATCTTGACTATCTGCTCTAGTTATTCTTCGACCTGTATGTTAAAGTCGGGGAGACTTCGACATGCCTCATCCACTACTCGCGCTAGTGTGGCCTGCTTACTTTCTGCTGCATTCTTCCTCTGATCTGCTTCCTGCAGCTGTGCTGCAAGGTGCTCACTCTGCTCTGTGGCATTTTGTAGCTGTGTGTGTGAGTAATTGTCTCGTGCTTGAATCTCCTTCATGATGGCCAGCTGACAAAGATGCAGCTCCGTCATAGACATCTTGGTGTAGTCTATTCCCGCGATCATGCTCATCTGTGAGCGAGATACTGTGTCGGTTATTATGAGAGCTATGGTTGACACTTGTCCTTTGTTTTCTCTGGCCGTCCATTGCCTTGTATCTGGCTACGCACTTGCTAGGACACTGCTTGTTGCAGCGCCAGTCACTGATTTTTCTGCGAGTTCCCTTAGCTATGAGAGTCCTTGAGCTACGCCGGTAATTGCATTAAGGTGCGTAGCTGCAAACTCGGACCATTTCTTGGTGAGAACTGTTGTGGTCTTCAACAGAGCCTGATTAAGCTCCTCACTCGTCAGGGTGGGATCTTCATCGATATATTTGTCCTTCGATGCCTTTGCTTTCTTCCTGGAATGGGGCTTGGTCACTTCTGCTACTTCTGGAGACTTGCGCTTGTCTAGCCGGTTAGGGTCTAACACGGTTTTGACTGATTCTTCTTCTTCGTTGTTAACTCCGCTATCTCCACCCTGGTCGCTTTCACTCTACTATGACTCAATTTTCTCTTCGCTATCCTCTGGGGGGTCTTGCTACTGCGTCTGACTAGGGCTAGCGCCCACATTGGTGACCGGAGGGATTGGAATGCTGGGCTTTGTTCCTGCGTCCTTCATCCATTCAGCCGGCCACTGCTGAATTACCGCGAGGTTGTCTTCTTTGGTCACCACATATGGCAACTTCCAGCATGCCTTCTTCATATCTGTGTGGGCCTAGATGAATACATTTTGCATGTCGGCCCTGAAGGTGGCCACTCCATCATATTGAGAGAATAGCTCATTACTGAGCCGCAGGGTCTTTACAATTTCATATGATATACTCATGGCGTAAAAGGCGAACACAGTGTTCATCATCTACTGGGATGCTTTGTCCTACGACACCCAGAGCGATGCATACCTCACTGCACCTAGCATGCTTGGAGGTACATCAATAAACTGCGCCTCGATGGGCTCTTTCCACCCGATCAGAGCAATAAGCACGATCAGCCATGAATAGTGAAAGGGTCTACCTTTTTCCTGTGCGTCGCAGGCATCTTCAAGAAATTCCTTAGCGATGTATGCTGCCCAGTTGTAAATGTATCCTTGCGCACAGTTCGCAGCAATACTGACAATCGGGGCAGGTACTTCGTTTGGTCTGCACTTCCGCATTAGCTTGCAGGCTAAGAGCTCTGCAGCGAATCGAATGTTGTGATGTTGAATGGCCGAGGTTTGATACCCTCGCTTCCCTTTCATCAGCCCAAAGCGTTCCTTCATGCTATGTGCTAGCTTCACATCTTCATGTTTTCCCAAAAACTCAATGCTAGGGTCAGGCCCTTCCTTCGGCAGGCCCGTAATACGGTGAATGAGTTCTCCATTGATAGCAATTTTTTGGTTTCCAAGCCATAGGTACCCATCATGCACCAACGCCAATAATTGTTTGACCACCACGGTTACCTGTGTGCTGCGACCAAAGTGGGGCACATCGAGCATCTTCAATAAACCAGCTTTATCCAAGCCAGCAGCCCACTGTTTCACTTCTAATAATGTCGTTGCAGTCTCCTGATAGCGGACAGAGTGTAAGTATGTCCTAGGTGCGAACTGTGGAAATTTCCCCTGAGCATTTGTATCATGGTCGGCATACTTGAGCCAGTCTATTTTCCCTGTCATTGTCCCGACCAGCTGCACACCCGGTGGCAGCGAAGGGGTGCGTAATGTGAACTTCTTCGTCCGTCGAGGGAGCTGAACTCCTGGTCGAACAAGCTGAAGATACGGTGGATGCTGTGGTGCAATTTTCTCATCCCCTTCAGGTGGGACCTCTACTGAGCTAGACGGATTCATCTTGGGATCCTCCAGTGTTTTCCCTGATTGCTTGTGTCTGTCTTCGTTCCGCTTAGAATGAACTGCGGGCTTAAATTTTTTCCTGGTAGAGTGTGTCTGCATTGGCTGGGTCGGTGCTGGGGGAGTCTCTCCGCGGGGTGCAGACGCAGGAGGGTGGATGAAGAGGTGCGGCAGACCCTCCAGTTCAAATTCTCTCACTAACTTCTGAAGCTCGCTATCAGCTGACATGGACACAATTGTAAAACTCAAGAAATTGTAAAATGCGAACTTTATGGGTGTGGGCGTCTTCTTATAGAATCCATCAACAAAATCTGTCATAACTGTGCATTGAAGATACCAAATCTGACAGAGATCTTGTCCAAACGGTGGTAGGCTTGTCAAGATCTCATTAATACAGGAAATTAATACAGGGAATGTACCGGCGCTGCCTATTTTGATTTCTTCCAATGGTCGTATTTTAAGCTTCGACACATCTTTCCTTCTTCAGCACAAGCAGTGACTCTGGCTGCGCCAAAATAAGGACATTCGACATTTCCTGATATCAGCTTCAACCTGGCTTCGAGCTTCAACCCATAAAAGCATGTTTTCCACCACCTCAATGATTCCTTTCATTTTTGAGAGCCCTGTCAGAGATATGTCCTGATATTTATGGAGAAGTTGGGTCACTTTGCTCACCATTTCGTCATCCCAATAATCTCCAATGGTAGCATACTTAGGGTTTTCTTCTGACCCAATGTTTACGGTCCGCGTCTTCAGGGGCTGAGTCACTTCAGGTGCTTCAACTGCTGGTCCATGTACTTCACAGTATCCCTCTGACTCAAGAATGTTAATGTTGCGTGGATCGTCATCCTCGTCAATTGCGATATTATAACATTCTAATACATTGGATTCTTGTTCCTTCCAATCAGGTTGGTATTCTTCTATTTCTTGATCATCAAATACTTTAGTATGGATCAACCTAACAGCTGCGTCCAAAGCAAGAGAAACATCATTAATAGAAAATGTCAGCACAAAACTATCAACAAGACTATCCCAACTTACAGTACCATGGCGAAGCTCGACCTTTGCATACCAGTTCTTTGCTGTAGGTTCCAGGGTGTGCACAAACCTATGCACCCATTCGTCACGAGGTACATGCTTCCATGCTTTGTAGCATTGCTCCAAATGTCCCTGAGGACTGGTCGTACCGTTAAACCTGCTTCACACCTCCTGAGGTTGGCCCCTGAATCTTAGGCAAAGGGACTTTTGGCACACTTCCCAACTATGAATGTACTTTTTGTGACCATTCCACCATCTGGCTGCTGTGGCTCTGAATGTTGAATCTAGAGTCTCCATTTTCTGTGAGTCTGGTACCTGCTCTGAGAATTGCACAATAAACTCTTCTGGGTCCGTCGAACCATCAAAAACAGGTACGGTTCTTGTCTGTGAACTAAACCATCTAAGATACTTGGTAATTCTTGCACATCGATGTCCATGTATCTCATACAGTCTATGCTGCCAATTCTCTAGGCCGTCATCGGAATCCGTCATGCAGGAGCTGTCACACTGCCAATCCATGATACCTTCGGTAGTAGGATCAACATAATCTTCTTCCTTCGCTGTGATATTGTAGATATGGTCCAAAACATCCTGGTCTTCATATTTTACTGGCTCGGTGTACCTCTCTCCCTGAGAAGGATCCAATGGTACTATGACTCTCAGTCCTTTCCCTTCGAAAGTCATCTGCCTCTTCTTCAGGTTGATTACTGCATCATTATCTATTGCCCATTCAATTCCTAGCAGTGCTGGATAGGGGTTGCTATCATCAATTATTTCAATTAACTCAAAGTCTGCTAGGGTACTGACTCCATCAATATCTACTGATACACTAGGGAGTCTTCCTAGGGGCACAATCTTCTGCTGATTGGCTAATCTCAACTGTATGGGGGACCATTCCAGAGCAGGTTTTCCCATTTGTTCCCATGTCTGCTTAGTTAAGACATTTACTTCTGATCCTAGGTCCAAGATGACATCAGTCATGTCATACTCTCCTATCTGAGCATTCAATCTCATTTCCCTACCAGTTCTTTTGACTCGATGAATAGTTTTTTCCTTACCAGAACTTCGCTAAGGTTCGCAAGAAGCAATAACTTTCTGCAACTTGTTTAAAGCATTCTGATTTCTTAAGAGCTTCATACAACTCTGTAAAAAGGAGGACAAGGTACTTACTTTATCCGTCAAAGCTTCTTGCGGCTGCGACTACTATTGAGGTTGTTGTGTAGGTACTACTGATGTGTTGGGGTCAGCAAAGTCTCTCTTGGCTTCCATAAATGTCTCTTTTTCTCTTTCGACATCAAATGCTGGGATTTTTTCTGGGGCCTTACGGACCCAAGCCTCAGCAGGCTGTTTCTCCTTGTTCTGTACTTCTGTCGTAGCTCCACTCCTGGTAACAACATTAATGGCTGGGACAGGTCGTTGCTCCACAGCGATCAGCTAAATATTCTGAGTAGGGCCACTATTTCTTTCTTGAATCTTCGCAATCAGCTGCAGGCATTGCTCAATCACATGGTTGACAGCTCTACAATATCAACATGTCGTAGTTGGGTTTTGACAGTCTCTAGCTAGATGTCCTGCCTGGTTACAGTTATAGCACACAACCTGGCCTCGTCCTCTGCTAGCCATACCACCATGACCATGACCTCCAAAAGTTTCATGACCTGATGTACTACCACGGTAACCATATCCATCATTGCCTTGGCCATCATTTTGTACCTGATAAGCATCATAAGTGCGTTCTCTCATGAGGTCAAAGCTCCGACACTCATCTTCGTTGTGTCCCACTGATTTACAGAACTTACAATAAGGGTTCTTAGGGACTTGCACATACCGCTGCAGGAGATAGCAGTCTTCAGGTCGATGCTGTACAGTTGTCCTACAGATCTCACAATATAGAACACTAGGGTTGAATGGGTTTGGTGCACCAAAATTTAGGAAATTTCTTACCGCAGGACACTATTCCTTGTCGTGACCCTCTGTCCAACATCGTGTACACCAAACCTCTTCGCGGCTGGCTTTCCCTTTTTTCATATCACGAAGCTCCAGAGCCATCGCTGCCAACTGCGCTTGTATTTGAGTGATACCAGAATCATATTCGACAGGGGCTGTTTCAAGCTTCATAGCAATTTCCAAAGCCTCCTACTGATCCGCAACCTTCTGTTGCATGAGTGGAGTCCTGATGTGCGGTAACAAAGCTGCGATGAACCACTCCTTATGCTGTGCTGGTCCAGTAGTGAAACTGACTTGATCTAGCAGAACTTTGAACCTCTGATCAAAGTCCCACACCGATTCTCCTCGTCTCTGCTGAATTTCCTTTAGCTCAGTGATACACTGCGACTCTGATTTAGGATTCTTAAATTCCTTTATCATTGCTGCTTTTATATCAGCCAAGACATGGTTCTGAGTATTGGAATACTTCATGAACCAGGTCAAAGGGCGGTCTCTAAAATAAGTAGCCAACTGCGGTATCTTGATCTGTAATGTTCTTAGCAGTCCACACTGCTTCACATAAGAACCAGAACTGTTCTGGATCCTCTGATCCAGTTCCTTTGAAAACAGGGAGCTTAATGTCGTCATTCATATGGGCCATCGCGGATCTAGGGGGGGAGGGAGGGGGACTGGTAGTAGGCGGGGGGGAACTTACTGGGGTAGACTGACCTGTGACAAGAATACGTGGGCTAGGGTTACTTTCAGACTGCGACGGGTTCTCAGGGATAATAGGTCTTCACTGCGGGGTTACCGGAGGATTTCCAACAGAAGGGGTTTCTTCGGGCTCTGAGGATCCTGGACTTGTGGGGTTAGACTCGGTATTCTGACCTAGGGTATAGGACTCCAAATTTCTCTTGTACCTTTTGCCACTTCGCAGCAAACCAATTTGCTCGTTGAAGGTGCTTTCACTTGGAAACATAGATTAGTAATACTAAATCTAACAGTTTGATTCAATGAGAAATATACCTTTTTCAACCAATAGCATTTTAATTCTCAAACTAAATGAATTCAAGTACTTACCCCTTGGTCCTTTGAAGAACTGCAATTCGGCTTCCCTGAAGGACGTACTTGTGTCAATGGCGAACTCCGTCACAAATGCTTCAAGGGTTCGCGTTGTCCAGTAATCAACAACTCGAGATATCTCGTTGTTCACCCTTTTCAATATATTAATTCTTGTGGGGGTCCAATCAGGAAACTGACCTTCTTGGAAGTTCGTCCTTCTCTCTATTAACCTGGATAACCACTGGTGCAACTCTATGTGGATACTACCAAAGAAAATGTCATAAACATCAGAAAAAAATGTACCTTTGTAAAAAGTCGTGTGAACTACGACGCGGATCTTTGTTCTCTTGTACAGCAAAGTTCAGATAAGTATCTTCAATCCAATCACCGATTTCTTTCACTGAGGGTCTCCAAAACATAGCCCTCGAGGTATGATGTAAACCCCTCTTGAGAAGATACTGAGTTCAACCAGCAAAGGAACCAATTTGTTGGGCTTAGGGCAGACCCGGGTTCTATACTTTTGTCTTCGCACCAACAAAAGACCCATAGTGTTGGCCCTTTCGGCAACAACCTGCAAACAGGTTGCAGTCTCACCCGAAACAGCTATGAGATTCCGCAGAATCAGGTTTCTGCAAGCAGAAGAGGGATATTACTGTACCTTTAGCTTCTAACAAAGGATAATCATTAAATACAGAGCTTTGATATTCACTTATTTAGCTTCACGGTTAGATAAACAAACAGTGACTTGCTTAACCCTTTATTGGGAATTCACAGCGAAGTTAATATTTAGCAGTGATCTTACTTATCAGTTATATAATTATTCATGCATAAAAGAACAAACAACAACACAACAGAACCACAACACACGATATAACGTGGTTCACCCCCAGTTTAGGGGTTATGTCCATAGAACTGTGTTTTATTCATCTCTTTACAAAAACCACAGTTCTGATCTGCGCACTCAGCTGCATATCCCTTCAATTCCTCAAAGCTGTGCACTAAGCTGCAGATCTCTGCGCACACAGCTGCAGATCTTCTTAATCACCTAAAACCCTCTGCGCACACAGCTGGGACTTAACCTTTCTTACCAAAACAAGCCTTAGCTTTTCATCAATTCATCTTACATCAAAAGCCTAAACTGACTTCTTTACAAGAGTGCTTATTTATAGTGCACTTATTACAAAACCATGGGCTTAAACCATGGGTTGATTACAAAAAGAGGGTTTTGACTTAACCCCGACACCCCTAAGACTATTTTGAGTCATAACTCTGCTTACAAACTCCCACAAAAACTGTGGAGTTACCAAAGTTAAGGACCGTTAAGGTGCGCGCCCCAACAATAATTCCCCATTATAGAATCTGAAAATAAAACCGGTTCACTGGGATCATGTAATTCTGTTACAATATGTTTCATATATCTTTCTCTGTTTATCTTAATTTGATTTTATTTTCCATTCTTAGGTAACCATAAAGTTGACCAATATGTCGCAAAGAATCCATTCAATTGTTGAGACCAGTCTCTACTCAAAAATAGCCCATATGCGTTAGGAATGTTTGCAA
This sequence comes from Pseudotsuga menziesii, assembly GCA_001517045.1. Taxonomy (NCBI): domain Eukaryota; kingdom Viridiplantae; phylum Streptophyta; class Pinopsida; order Pinales; family Pinaceae; genus Pseudotsuga; species Pseudotsuga menziesii. The sequence goes on along the minus strand of LPNX010594928.1, from coordinate 101,478 downwards.
CCACAATATCTATGATTTGAAAAACTGAAGGGTTACAAGCAATCCTTACTAGAACATGTTTCATCTCTCCTAGAACCCTTACATTTGTCCTATCCAATTGAGTAATCTGTGAATTTGATGGAAAATATTTTCCATTTAACCTATCACACAGACAAGGGCATTACATTGGAAGATGCTCGAGAATCAACCATGCAATTGTGAATGTTCCTATTAAAAATATCGAATGTGAGAAGGAATGGAGGAGTTGTTGATTTTGAATTTTTTTCCTATTAACGAAGCTTTATCAGCTACTGACTTTCCTTTATTAGTTGGTGTTAAACCATTATTAGAATTATTTGCAACTACATTTTGTTTAGCATTAGGAATTATTGAACTCATGGAAGGATTTATAATAGGACTATTAGGCATTGGGTAAATTTGAAGAAGATCATACATACTGATGTTTGCACATGTCTTCTTTAAATCTTCAATTATGTCATATTGTAAATCCAACTTTGGAGCATTTTGAATAGGCTGAGCAGTCCTTACAAGCTGAGTTTGTTTATTTGGTTGTGAATTATTCTTATCATTACTCGGGGTAGAACTTGATGATGCTCCAGGAGTATTTGCAAATGTTCTACTACGAGTATTGTAGGCATGTTGTCATGAAGGAGGACTTTTACCTTCATAATCTTTTACTAGACTGTCCCAAAAATGACCGTTAACTTGTTGAGGTTCTTCCAACTCTTCTTCATTTTCAGATTCCTCTTCCTCTTCATTTTGAGTAGTTTCTTGATTTGAGGGAGTTTGGGATAAATATAAGACTGCTCGAATAGTATTAAAAATTTCTTCATTTACTGCTATATCGGGGGGTGTACTCGTTTTATTATTAGTGCTAGGATTCTGTCTAAACTGATTTCTAAAATATCCTCTAGAAGAGGAGGCTTAATAATTAGTTTTTTTTTAATCCCACAACTTCATTAGTTAATGCCCGAATAACATTCTGTAGCTGTTCTACATCAAATGCCTTATCTTTTTCTGAATTAGTTCTTTCAATCTTCCTATGAAGAAAAGTACCAGCTTTTCCACTTCTATCTGGTTCGTAGGACATAGAATCCTTTTCAACTTTTATGGCTTCCTCAAAAGTTTCCACAAGAGATTTTTTACCAGCTCTCTTAACAAACATCCTAGAATATTTTGGTAAGGCTGAAGTATAATTTTTTATGATTATATCCTCGGGTGGTTGAGAAGCAATAGGAATTTTATTTTTTAACGTAAGAAATCTCTGATTAAAATCTTTGATTATTTCTTTAGGTTCCATTCTAATCCGAGATAACTCAAGAGCTAAAAGAGCAGGTGTTTTATCTTCTCCAAATTTATCTAAGAAAGCTTTATTGAATTCATCCCAATTTGTGATTGATCCTTGGACTAACGAAAAGTACCAAGTAGATGCTTTCCCTTCAAAAGTTAAAGGGAACAACTGACAAGCCACGTCTTCATGCTGAACATTCAAGGTTTGAACAACTAACATGATTTTATCTACATGCACCTCTGCAGGCTCCTTGTTATCTGGATTAAACTTTGGAAGAAGTTTATATGAATGTTTGGGCAGAGGATGTTGTATACCAGGCACAACTACAGCAGCTATTCTCAACCAAGGAAGTTGTGGATTGGGTGGAGGATTAGGTGGAGGATTACCTCCTCCTCCTACAGGTATGTTTCCAGCCATAGGACTTCCTTCAAAATCTGAAGAATTCCCTGAATTTGTTGACCTTGGACTATCGAATGGTGATTCTGGAGGAGAGGGTGGTTGATCAAAACCACCTACAGAATTCAATCTTCTAGAAGTATTTGTTCTAGGAGTTTCTCTATGATGACTTCTAACTTGATAACTTGGAGTGCTATCAGCTTCTACTGAATCTTGAGTAACTATATTCAATTGAGGATTACGTCTTTGTTGTCTAGGGAGACCATAGTCTATTGGATTTAGACCAAGTTGATGAGCATATGCTCTCATAAGAATATGACGTGATTCTTCTAAAGTTTGAGTACTCTGTTCAGGAGTGAATGGAGATGTAATGTGATCATGTTCAAGGATGCTCCTCACAGTTTCTATGAATGGTGATCTACTAACTTCAAATTGTAATAGAGATTGTTGGATGGTTGAAGTTTTATCATTAGTTTTACCTGCCATTAATCATTAACAAGCCCTCCTTCTAGCACCATTTGTTGGCCAGAATTTATGACTTGGCCAAATTAAGGAGATTAAGCCCACACAAGTTGCTTAGAGCAGCTCCCGGTGTGTGTTTGAAATGGAAAAATCTCGCAGGTTATGGTCTTGCTACCAACTGAATTTTTCCTCTTAAGGAGAATCTAAAAATTCAGTAAAAATTTATCCTAATTTTATTACTACCTAAATAAACCCTAGAATTAGTTTTCTAAGACCTAAGTTATCCTAAAACGCTTTCTTAAGGAAAGACTCCAGTTTTAGGATTTTTTTTAAAATATTTTAACTAAAACTATTTTAAATTTTATCACACTAATATAATTCTATTAACAACTATTAAAATAAACTAAGCTAAAATATAAATTAAAATTAACTAACTGTCCTATCTCAGCTGAGAGAAACTTGAAAACTAAATTAATTACCAATTAATGATTTCAAATAAACAAAGAGATAGACAATAACAATTCAAATGAAAATATTTAAATCATTATCATATAATCACTTTATCGAATATGCACAACAACATAAAATTAAAATAGGTAACTACTTTTAATTTTTCTGTTATGTTCTATTAATTTATAACTAATATTCAATACTAAATATTTGAATAATAAGATGATATTTATTCATGAAAACATTGTAGAAAATACAAATGAAATCACAAAATAAATACGAAATGTTTATATTATCAAATTTTAATTATCAATACAAATATCGATTAATCAAATTCAATAATATCCTCAAATCAAATATTAATATTGTGCAAACAAAGTATAATTTTGGATAATAAATACAAACATAACACAGTATAATTGTATCAAAAGTGTAGTGAGAAAACAATATATATATATTAAGTTTTCAAAATAGTAATAAACAATAATACTAGTTTGAGAACTCAAGTCACAATCCTTCACGAAGATAAAACTCCAGCAAAGAAATTAAAACCGGAACTGTAATTATATTTCAAATAAGTCTATTTCTTCAATACTCCATCGGACCCCTTATAATCAGTCTTTCATAGTTTTATAAGAAGGACCAATAACTGCATCTCCTATTTCTATGTAGCTAGAATTAAAAAAACAAACTATTGAGCCTACATCATCGAACATCCAAAATCTGGGACATTAACTATCATCTTCCTCATTAGTGTACTTGGCATATGAACTGTCAAATTGATAACTGCTTTCTCATCTATGAATGTCAACTTATCCATATGGCAATTGTTGTTTGACATCTGGCATCTAGGTCATTCCATATTGAAAATGACTTCATCATTTGTTGGCAAAATAAACGGAAAGAACACCACCAAAATAGAGGATCCATATGACACCTGCAAAATCAATTAACCATGCATGAGTTTTATCATAAATATTAAAACTGAAATAACAATTAAAATTAAATGATATGCAATGCCTACAGAATCTATGATTCTGTGGGCATGCCAATTACCTGTTCTATTATCTAGAAACTCATCAATAATAACAATTTTAAGGTGCACTTCTGAGTTTAATACCTCGACAAGCCTCAGACAATTTAGCCCTTAATTTTATACTTTCCATTTTATGTTGCTCTTCTTGTTTCAAAAGCTTCGTATTAGCAATAACCCGGGATTTTTTCAGAGTTTTCAACCTGTCCTTCTTCTCCTTCAAATCCTGCCATCATTTTATCCAACTTAATAATTCATTCCTTAAGTTCTGCACTTCATCCTTCAATAGAATGGAATTCGATTCAGCTTTTTCCAGTTTTCCTTTTAGTTGTCTAATTTGTTGTTTTAATTTTATAGATTTCATGGTATTCCCCAGTGTTTGCTCTGATGAAGAATCATTATCCAAGGCAAAACCTAACTTGATTTCTTTATCATTTGGCAAAACCGGCGATTGATTCTCATTATAATCATTATTCACAGATACAATAGGATTATCAATTTTTTCTTCACACTCCTGTGAAGATAATTCTACTAAACCATAATCCTCTTCCTCACTTACAATTTCGATAAATGGAAAATTCTGGGCATGAACTGGTACTTTTGAAGTGGAAGATTTCATGCTTCTAGTAATTCTACGTAAACCCATCCATGTAATGGGGAATTCTGATAAACTCGATTCACCATCAAATTTTACCTTTCCTTTGTTTAACAATTTTGATTTTTCCCCTGTATTCAAAGATATAGTATGAAGATATTCGTACAAAGCCAAGACCACCAGGGTTTCAAACTTTAAAGGAAGGGTTTCTATTGTAGATGTATGCCCTGGATTATCCTCTATCGGCATTCTTAATTTAGATGTTTCAACATCTTTTGACTTAGAATTGGCTTTAATTTGAAGAAAACGTTTACATTTTCTACGGGGTTTTGGACGCATAGTGGGCCAATACTGGGTTAATCCAAAACTGTTTGCACTCAAAAATTCATCCCAAGATCTACCAATGTGATTTAACTGGTACTGAAATAAAATCTTAAGGAGACCATGATGAAATAAGCTTTGTTCTATATCTCCAACAATATTATGTACAGTATGAGCCATTTTCCTAAGAGTCTGAAGTAGAAAGAAAGGCAAATTGATTTTGCTAACTTTTAAGGCCATCAACAACCCTAAATGATAGTAATGTATATGAGAGTAGCGGCCATCTTAGGTAACATACCTGATTAAAATCTCAAAACAAGCCTTCCATTGAGGTTTCAAAAATTTAACAGAAACGCCTCTTCCAAGATCCGAACCCTCTGGTAATGGTAAGAGAAACATTTCACACTTCTTCTTATTGACCTTTTGACCTTTGAACCAATGCTCACCAACTTGAGGAAGCTTAGTAGCTTTAGCAATCATATCCTCATTCAAAACCAGCTAAAAATCCCCAATTTGAGCTGCATAATTGTTCAATGGCAAAGCGAATTGTCTGGTTATTCCTACATGATGACCACTAAAACCTTTAAAAAATGAACCCCAGCCTATCTGATCAAACAATGCAGCTACTTCTGGGTTTGATTCAACCAACTCACGGCCTGAAATATCAAAGCGATTCAGAGGTGCCATTTCCACTCTGCAAAGGTTTCGATTAGGGTTCGGGGTGAAGGGATGCATGAACATAGATGGTATTGGAATCCATGTGAATGGCATAGTGTAAAATATCACATCATAACCCAGTTCACCTGAGATGAGCACTAAAACCCTAAATCTAATTTTAGTAACCATAGTTTCAACGTAATGGAAACTAGTTCTGAAATTCTGTTTCTTCAAAAAATGAGACCACCAGGTTAACCAAATCATTATGCAACGCTTCTCGACAACCATTATCTAATTTCAGGATTTGCTTTCCCAACGAAGTGAATTTGAGGTTATAATCATAAAAATTAAGATTTGAAAATGATAACCTTGTACATAAAGATTTATGAGAATCATTCCGAAATGACAAAATTAACACACTACGTTACATGTGTCTGATTATGAGATTTCATATTTAATCCCAATTTTTTAGAATGATGACCCAAAAATCAACAGAAATCACCATTTAATAAATAATGATTTTGCATTGAAATTCTTGTCAATTCGTGATGTAAATTAAGAGGTGTAAGGATGTATAGGTTCGTGTCATAGTCATTCCCTTCCAGCTCTTAACCTTTGCTATGATAAGTCTAATACGTGGAGGTTAGATGTAACATCAATCTAAACAATAGGAAACCATATTCTTACAAATGATTATGGTGTATAAATGATATCATCAATAATAACGACAAATAAATCTTTCCAATATAAGTCCATCAAAAATATTAACTTGGAATATCAACTTGTTGATTATTAGAATTAACATTCATAAGCCATATAAATGTTGATTAGAAAACATCATACCAAGCCAACCTTTTAGATCAGAATCAATTTCAATTTATCATTAGAAGCATAGATAAAGGATTCTAATCAAAATTTGAAAAATAAAAATAAAGGAAATATTTTTCTATTATAAGTATATATAAGGCAAATTTTATTTATTTACACATTATATGAGACATAAGTTATAGAAGTTTGTAATGATAAAATTGTTCAACAAACATATAAAGGTTTTGATATAATAAAAATTAGCCAACCTTACATATATGTTTGAACATTTTTGTTTGATAAATAACACTCTATCAAATATTTGAAGCCAACTATTTTAAAAAGAAATTTTAATAAATACAAGGGTTATGAATCACTTAAGTTAATTCTTTCTTAACAAATAATGTAAAGCAGCAATTCATTTATATTAATAATATATGATCATGGAATAATGAGAATAAATATAAGAGCTGCAAAAAAAAATGAAAGACTTAGCTTGATTCAAAGTGTTTCCTAAACTATCATCTTGACCTCTAACTCTTCCTTTATTGAGAGTACCTTCAAAATCTGAAGGCACTCTTCTATAATTCTTGTGATAAATCATAGAAGAGAACTGATCATTTTTATTCAGCAAAGCAGAAAAAAAATTGAGAGGGTTGTTGCTTGCCAACAGGTAGTTAATTAGTTAAGTAACTGTTGTTTGGATGTAACCAAGATAAAAGAAAGAAATTAGAATGAGCAAGGGTTCGAATTTTTGTACAAGGGGAGGCTTCCAAGCTACTGTGTATGGAGCTAAGCTTTGAAAATATTATGTATTTTTTATGATTGATTATGATATATATGCAAACTATAAGCCCATATTATTCTATTTGCTGGTTTCATTTCTGATTGGTGTAGTCACTCAGTTGACAAATTCATTTCTTGTTTGAGTTTATTATTCATGGAATGCTTGTGAACTGTGGGTGAAACTCAATATTGAAGTTATGTTGTTTCTGGTTTATATTTCATATGTAATACATCTCAGTCCTTCACTGTTACATGATTTAGTGTTTGTCTTAGCCTGATGAGATTTTACCCTCTTGTTAACAAATTGTAAAACCAAAACCCTAAAAACCTATTTTACTTAGTTTTATTTTATGAGATTGTGTTGGCTTGTTCTTTAGTAGTCTGAGAACAATTTCTAACACTAACATATTTGGCGCCATTTTTGGGGATGAAGCTGAAGTATGTCTTCCCTAGGATATCATTATTCATTTGATTTTGAGAGGTGAACAAAGTTAGAAAATCTTTTAGACTACAATTTTTCATCGGCGACTCCACGGAAGAAATATTTTTTGGCCACTCCACCGATTCAAGATGTCAATGAGCATGGAAGCCATTGTGGCTGCAAGGTATGCTTTCTGTCATTTCTCAAATATTGTTGGTTTTCCACATCCAGCGCTTTCTATAACTGAGTGGGGTGACTATCTTCCCAGATTAAGAGGAAACAAGTATGAGCATCCTCGTGAGCACTTATTAAATTTTCATAAATGCATGCTTCAACATGATTTTGTTCACGAGGATGTCTTAATCAAGATGTTCAGATTTTCTTCAAAAGAACATGCTCGTGAATGGTGTCAATCTCTTCCCGATGCTAGCATTCATTCTTTGAAGGAGTTTCATACTGTTTTTCATCATCATTATCAAATATTTTATCCGGCAAATCTTCTATTTGAAAATTGTTGTGAGGAAAATGAATTGCATGATGAGATTGAAGATATAGATAGAGAAGAATTGGTCCCTCACAATCTTCATCAGTTCTCTAATGATCTTCAAGATGATAGATTTTCCCATAAATATGAACTAGAAGTGAATAATGAAGAAGCTGAAGGTTCTTTTATTATCAGTAATTCTGATTATTATAAATCTGAAGATTTGGTTTCTTCATATACAAAAGAAAATGATCAGTTGTCTTTTGGTAAAATGCCAATGGAAATCAGTAAAGGCAATCCTCAGCTTTCATATTTGTAGACAAAAAGAAATTGCACCAACCATGAAGAACTGGATTTGCAGAGATCATCTATTTCCAAGGAGTAGCAGCAAGAGTATTTGATTTCTCTTTATGTACCCATTACTTCAAATATAGATAAAAAAGATGATAATGACGAGGAAGATCATGATAATGTTTTTTCAAATCATCCTTTCTATGATGAATGTGAATTTGACCCAGGTATTAAGGGAAGTGATCGACACTCTTCAGAAATCAGTCAGGTTGAGTTAGTGGAAGATATAAAATAGTATAACCTCAATAGAGTTGAAGATTTTATATATTGTTCTCTTATTGCATTATCTCATGGAATATTGAGAATTGAGGACACCCATTTGCAGTCCATTCTTTTTGAACAACATGAAGGAATAATTTTGCATGAGTTTCATGATCTTGTGGCTTCTTAAATGGAGTTGTATTTTCCAAAGGTTTCTAATGCTCCAGATTTTGTCATACTTTCTATTTCCAGTCACAAGTATCAGCTGCCTACAGATTCTTTATTGCATTTATCACATCTTTTGTGGGTCTTCTCAAACAGTAGCATGCATGGAATTATGATTCTCAGCCAAATGGTTTCTTGGCTTCACTAGAAGTATGATTACACTTGATTGGGTTGTTTCCTCCAATTAGAAGTGGGAGTAAATAGCGAAATAAGCTCGCTATATGAGCATGTAGATTCTTTTCAGTATGCTGGTTTGTAGCAGTATTTTGTCATTTCAGAGGTACGCCTTCAGAGTTTGAGAAGATATTTTGTCGTGTGGTTTTAATGGGCTTATTAGGTGTATATATTTCTAAAAGGCTGAAAAGATATATCATAAGGTTTAATCAAAGTTTGGTTATATAATATAACCCCTTTTTTTAATCCTTTTGTAAAAAAAAAACATTGATCAAAGATTCCTGTAGCGCAATGGCAGAAACCATGAACTAGAGCACTACAAGAAAGTCGAGGCCTTTTAAAAAATTGTAAATTTGCTCGTGAGTTTTCAAAATCACAAATGATGGGAGTTTTCACATCTGTTAAAGGAGAATGATACGTGTATAGACCTTAATAATAACTTTGACAAGTGGTCAAGTTAAGATAAGGATTATTCAGGTAAGTCGCAGCTGTCCATAATTTTGGAGAATGGAGATCCTTTAAACAGTAATGATAGCGCACGACAGGAGCATATTCGAAGCTAGTTATGAATTTCATGGATGCATGAAAGCATACAGAGGTCGTGCTGATACCTGTCAGTCTGTGGTTGGAAGGAATTGTGAGGAAGGTAGTTACATGTTTTGGGTTTGCAGAGTAGGTGACTGGCATAGTCGTGGCAATTAAGGACAGAGCTATGGAAGTTTACTAGACACCTAGGAAGACAATATAACACATTTTTAGCAGCTTAAACAATTATTATGACATGTATGCAACCAGTTGCTGAAATCATTCACAAATTTGGGTTTGCATTGACAGAAGATTAGTTCATAAAGTGTTGATTAAGAAATTGCAAGCTTGGGGACCCGATTTTGCTCAATTATCACTTCATTCTGACAGTGGATTTTTTTTGAAATACTTATCAACTATTTTAGAAAAAATCATATCTAGGATTTCGAAGAGGATGAAGGCTTGAATGTTAAAAAAGCCAGGAGTAAGAAACAGGATTCATTGATTGTTAATTCATTCTCAGTAAAAAATAAAGTTCCAGAACAGTTAGAAGATATTGAAAAAAAAGGAAAGTCTTAGCCCTCAATAGGTTTATACTAGGAAACATCATTTAGTGATGTTAGAATCATGTACAGGTAAAGGGAAAATTGCAAAGCCATCAATACAGTGCAATTTTGAAGGTGTTGAGTCTCCATATATTCCTGTAGTGATAGTGGTTTTCGAGCATGAAGAAGATTATGATGCAATCTATAAGAAGTTGAATGTCCCCTAGTTATTAGAAGAAGGCTCTTCATTTCAAGAAGGAAAATGCATAGACTCAGAAAATGAAAATCTTCAGAAGATTGTTAAATAGTATAAGTATCAAATTGATTTTCTAAATGAAAGCAATGAAGGTTTGGTCATGTCAAACAAGAGGTTGAGGGAATATATTCAAGAGATTAACACTCATTATCAGGAGCTGATTCTGGTTTCAAAGGAAGCTTTAAAAAGGAAGAGGCAAACTCAAGGCAAGTTTGAGGAGCTGAACCAGAAAATCCAAGACTTGACTCAGCAGAAGCAAGAATTGTTAAAAAGAGTTGAAGATTTGGAAGCTGAAAATCAGAGAACCAAAAGGAAATCTCAAGGTTTGGAGGGAATAGCACTTTTGGCTGAAGCTTCCAAAGATCTTTAAAGGGATATTGATGATAGGTGTCTTTTAGTTAACTTTTGTAAAGATAATAGTTTGTTTTGGAAAACCTTTACCTTACTAGTTGTTTCGATAGTCTGACCTAGAAGGTAGTTAATTAGTTAAGTAACTATTTTTTGGATGTAACCAAGAAAAAAGAAAGAAATTAGAATGAGCAAGGGTTCGAATTGAGCTAAGGGGAGGCTTCCAAGCTACTGTGTATGGAGCTAAGTTCAGAAACTCTTATGTATTTTTGATGACTGATTATGATATATATGCAAACTATAAGCCCATATTATTCTATTTGCTGGTTTCATTTCTGATTGGTGTAGTCACTTAGTTGACAAATTCATTTCTTGTTTGAGGTTATTATTCATGGAATGTTTGTGAACTGTGGGTGAAACTTAGTATTGTGCTTATGTTGTTTCTGGTTTATATTTCATATATAATGCATCTCAGTCCTTCAATGTTACATGATTTAGTGTTTGTCTTAGCCTGATGATATTTTACACTCTTGTTAACAAATTGTAAAACCAAAACCCTAAAATCCTATTTTACTTAGTTTTATTTTATGAGGTTGTGTTGGCTTGTTCTTTAGTAGTCTGAGAACAATTCCTGGCACTAACAGGTACCATAGAGGTGTACCACACTAGGAAGTATGATGGGAATTATGACGGGAAGAATGACCCTAACAACCATTTGGCGGAGTGTCAAACACTATGGGAAGTGCGACCAAAGGATGAATGGGTCCATGCCTTTATTCATACCTTCGATGAAATGCCAAGGTCCTGGTACATATCTGCAGAGCTGCGCAGAGACATAAATACCTGAGAAGAGTTGATAGTTTTTTTTCCCACACTTTTAGTTTTGCAGACGCTAATCCAGATGTCCACAATGCACTTCAGATCATTCAGGATTCCATCTTGAAAGTTGTGCTAGTCGCATATCCTATGGATCCACATATGCATTTCCACATGCAATCGATGATGGAATGCTATAACATGTATGGTGAGCTGGAGGATGATGATGAGTTGTGGAATATTAACATTCTGGAGACTAAAGGGAGTCACGATGTTGCAGCACCGGATGTGCCGATTGATCCCATGACTCAGCCACTGAAGATTAAGAAAGTTAGCATTAGGACGGACGAGAACCCGAAGTTCACAAATGTAATGGACTACTGGGATGAGGAGGCCATGGCCGAGATCACAGATCTCCTGCATGAGTTTCAAGATCTGTTTCCAAAAAAATTCTCAAATATCAAAGGGATATTGGGCGACCTAAGGGAGATGAAAATCCCGCTGAAGCCAGATGCCAAACCAGTGAGACAGAGACCATATTGTCTGAATCCACGATACAAATACAGAGCCAAAGCTGAGCTTGATCATATGTTGGACGCTGGAATCATCAAACCTGTCGAAGGGTCAGAATGGATCAGTCCCATGGTGGTCCAAGACAAGAAAACTAGCAAAGTTCGAATCTGCGTCGACCTCAGGAAATTAAACGATGCTTGTATGCATGACCTGTTTCCAAAACCGTTCACTGATGAGGTACTTGAAGGAGTAGGCAGTTAAGAAATGTACTCCTTTATAGATGGGTTTTCGGGTTATCACCAGATCAGAATCACCAAGGTGGACCGACATAAAACAACATTCGCCACTGAATGGGGAGGTTTTCAATATACAGTGATGCCTTTTGGGTTGAAGAATGCCCCTATTGTATTCTCTCGGGTCGTCATTGCTACTTTTAAGGATTTCATTCAAAATTTATTATAGGTGTACATGGATGATTTGACAGTATATGGTCTAATCAAGGATCATTTGGCTAACCTTCGACTGATGCTAGAAAGGTGTAGCCAACACCAAATCACGCTGATCTCCAAAAAGTGCATTTTTTTCGTCCCGTTCAGCATCCTGTTACGTCATATTGTGTGCAAACAAGGGTTACTGGTTGACCCTGTGAAGATAGCTCTCGTCTTGATTTTTCCCCCACCGACAAATGTAAATATGCTCCATGAAACGCTGGGGAACATAGGAAATTATCGCAAATTTATCAGAGGATACACTGCGATCACTACCCCTATGGAGAAATTTTTGAAGAAAGACGTGGTATTTGAATGGAGTCTAGAGTGTCAGAGTAGATTCAGCACACTAAAGGCCAAGATGGCTTTGACATCGATACTTGTATTCCCAGATTGGAACAAGAAGTTCCACGTTCATGTTGATGCATCTTTTGTTACGCTAGGAGTAGTGCTTGCGCAACCAGGTGACGATGACTTAGATCACCCTATTTCTTTTGTGAGTCAAAAGCTATCATTCGCATAGAAGAATTATACAACCATGGAGCACGAATGGATAGCAATGGTTTATGCGCTGCAGAAATTCAGGCATTATCTTCTAGGAGGTCACTTCAAGATTTTTACTGACCATCCAGCTTTGAAATATATGGCCAATAAGACTGTGTTGGGGAGGAATATATGAAGATGGCTAATCATCTTTCAAGAATTTTATTTTGAGATCATAATGAAGCCAGGTCGCTTGAATGTTGGCCCTGATCATTTGTCTAGAATTGAGACGGGTGAGGAACCTACTAACTTTGAAGATGGACTGTCGGATGCACAGTTGTTCCAAGTTGACATGGCAGATGACCATCATGCTCCAATAATCTAGTTCTTAGCAATGGGAGTCGCTCCAAAAGAAATTTCCACAAGTCAAAAGAAGTAGTTGGTGGTTAAAGCTTCTGATTTTTAGTTGATTGCTAGACGCTTGTATAAGATGGGACCTAATGAAATTTTGCGGTGATGTGTCCTCCCACATGAACAAGAGCATATTTTGGAAGAAGCGCATGCTGGAATAACTGGGGGACACTATGGAGGATGGGTTACCGCGTGGAAGGTACTTCACGCAGGACTTTGGTGGCCCACTCTTCATAACGATGTGGCAGGTTATGCATGGATCTGGGATGTCTGTCAACACATTGGAAAACCATCGTGGCAGGATGAGATGTCACTCGTACCCCAGGTAACTCTACAACCTTTTGATAAATGGGTGGTAGAATTTGTGGGTCTGATCAATCCACCTGGGAAAAGAACTGGTATGCACTACATAATCACTACAATAGACTATCTGACGAGATGGGCAGAGGCTGCACTAGTTGTGGAATGTACTGTTGCGATGGCAGCCAGATTTCTATTCAAGAATATTGTGACACGGTTTGGGTGCCCAAGAATATTGATGAGTGACCAGGGTAGTCATTTTATCAATCACACAATAATAGCGTTGACATAATAATTGCAGGTTCATCACAAGAAAAGTACACCATACCATCCATAGGTAAATGGAATGGTGGAAGCATTCAACAAAATATTGGAGCACGCACTTACCAAGGTATGTAAAACTAACTGAGATGATCGAGATCTAAAGATTCATGCAATACCATGGGCCTGTCGCACCACATGCAAGAGATTGATGGGAAAACACCGTTCAAATTGGTATATGGGCAAAAGGCAGTTATGCCTATGGAATACATCATTCCCATTCTACGCATTGTTGCTGCAACTGGAATGGATGACGATGTTGCGCTAGAGGAGCACGTAGTGCAATTGATACAGCTCGACGAAGACCGTTTCATTGCGGGTTTCCACTAGCACGTTGAAAAAGACCGACAGAAAGTGTGGCATGATCGCCACATAAAGAACAAACAATTTCAGCAAGGAGATTTGGTGTTGCTATACGAAAACAAGTTCTTGAAGCATCCAGGTAAGCTACAAATGCATTGGCTTGGTCCATATCTTGTCAATTCTATTACCTATGCAGGTGCAGTTAAATTACAGTAGTTATATGGCGTGCTACTGCAAAATCTTGTGAATGGAAGCTACCTAAAGCCCTATCGGACAGGGGAAGGGTCGTGAATACCTGAAGCGCTATGCACTGAAAAAAAGAGAGTAGAGTGGATAGAGGAGAGAAGGGCGCTCCAAGAGGGAGAAGCTGTGCAAGCATAGGAGTTAGTTTCCTAGAGTTGTTGGCCCAATTGCTATATCTGAAGGGCTTCGATATAGTCAAATTAGAAATAAATGAAAATAGTTAGTCGACGACGCTTATTGAAATGATGTGCATTTATGGATAATCCGACCGTTGGATGGAAAGAATAGACGGTGGACCTAGGTGATTAATGTAGGATTCAGTCATGATGGAGGTGAATGATTTATTAATGAGTGGTCGCGTGCTATAAGAAGGTCCTTAATGCAGGTCTAAAGCACCAAGTGAGCTATGTTGAGTCGAATTATAGAGAGCAATTGAAGCTGATTTTTGTTGAGAGTAGTGTGTGAGTTGCAGAGTGAAATAGAGGGTGTGTGCTAGGGTGGCATATTGGTCCGACATGCTGAGCACCCCTGAAACAATAGAAGTATCGAGTGAGCATGACTCCCCGGTTCGACCAACTGCCATCGTTGAATAAATAATGAGCATGCCAGTTGGATCATCAGTGATTCCGTGGGGGAAGGGGAAGGCCCAGAAGCCAAGCTCAACACCACCACAAAAGTGGCAGATGAGGACTTCCATCAGAGCGCAAGGGGAAGGAACTACCCAAACGGGGCCCTCTAACTCAGGAGCGGTTGAGTCAACGGTTTACACAGGGATCTATATGATGAATATTCCAAGGTACATTTCACCTACCCACCCTGGTGCAAAACCTTGGCATCTGACCAAAAATCAGAAGTAACAGCCCAAACTACTATCGTTGTTGGAAGGGATGACCTGTACTATTGATATTATCCCTGCATTGATCAAGATGAAGTATGAGGACCACGACTTGTTGCTGTGGAAGGACATAGTAGGAGCGCCCATCCTACGTATTCCGCAGCCATGGGTGGAAGGACTGAACAAATATGGATTATTGGGGCTTATTAACATGCCACATTTTAGGCGGTGTTGAGGCCTGGGAATTCGCAGGCCTCAACAGTTTTGGCGCTAGAAGGAGGGCCACCGGAAAAGGCTGGCAGTGGAACTTAATTTTCCCAAGACGACCCTACCAGCAGATGTTTTGAAGCTTTCAATCTCACCCAATTTTGGGGTTTTCCTGTCCTTGAAACCCTGCTTGCTTAGTGTTTCTGTTCACCTTTGCTCATGGCTGGGAATCTACTTAACCCCTTGCCAGCTTGGAGAGCTAGGTCTCCTCTGAACTTGAATCCTCCTTTACACAATCTGCCTCAAGCTTTCGACAAGATTTTACCTAAGTTTGACCTTGCGGACAACAGTGCTGTAGATGACCACCTTCAAAGCTTTTACCTAGCGCTAGAAGGGCTAAGGGCTGGAGAGCATGAAGACGTAGTGTGCAGGCTTTTTCCTCATACTCTGAAAGGATCAGCAGCATCATGATATTTTGGACTGC
>LPNX010594928.1:0-83722 GCA_001517045.1 Pseudotsuga menziesii | reverse complement strand
TCCTGGTGTTACCTTTTCCCGAGTAGATCGACTTCATCTAAGTAATTTAATGCATGAGTTGACTGGTTAGGGATACAGACAGTTAGAAGATTTCAGTCTTGTTCATACAGTCTTAGGCTTAGAAAGAAAGTAATTCAGAGATTCTGGGGTTCACCAGGTAGTCACCAATTGTTGCGCCTGCAACATTTTCCCAAAATTCTAAAATTTTTTGGGACCCTCCTTTACTTCGAGTTATCCTTTTTCCTTGCCTAGTTTCATGCTTTTGAGTTTTGCTTATGGAATTATGGCTTCTTCCCGATTTTTGAATGCTAGAAATTGACTGGTTTTTCATAGTTAAGATGCTTAAAGACTTCCATTGAAATTGAGTCCCTGTTATTTTGCAAAACTTTTTGAAGTTTCATTGCAAAGTTTTCATGTCGGGCGTTTTTCTCTTTGATTTTTCCGACCGTTGCGGGTGTCTTTCGTTTTCTATTTCGCTTGCCCGCCCCGCCGTTGCGGGTGGCCTTCAGATCCTTCTACCCGTCTATCGCGCCGCTGTAGCGGAGGCTTGTCAATTCATAGTTGGCTGTGTCGAGCCCGCCGTTGCGGGTGGCTCTCAAGTCCGCGTGGGTTTATCACTACCGCCGTTGCGGGGAGTTTCCGACCCTTGATTTTCTTTTCCGTAGCGGACGATCTCTATATCCGTCCCCGTCATTGTGGACCGTGTCGCATGACGAAACAATTGATCGTCGCTTCCGTTGCGGGTGATAGAGTGATGGGAGCGATCCGCCGTTGCGGAGGTTTCCAAGCTCCAGACCTCCGATATAATTTCCGCCGACGCCCGAGGTATGTTTTGAGCCATATTCGCTGTTGCGGGTGATAGAGTGGTAGGAGGGGTCCGCCGTTGTGGGTGGTATGAAGCTCGTGCCACCCGACTTAACTTTCGGAGCCGCCCTGATTGATGTGACTCCTCGCACGTGTGGTTTTTGTTATATATGTTGGGCGACAAACCGGGTTTTTGTTGTTTTCGAAGGCGTTGTCGCGGTGAGACGAACTTTCGATTTTAGAAGCACGTGAGAGCTAGCTGTTGGCGTACCTGTGTCCAGGTGGCAGGAGGAGAATTCTAGCCATCATCAGCTCCCTCATTTGGTGGATTGCCAGGTAGGATCTTGACTCTTAGCATCGTTTTTTTTAAGATTTCTTTTACACGGTGGGGGTTTTAAGATTTGGACCCATCGTCCCGTTGCGTTAGCACGGGGAGTTTTCTCCGTTGGTTTGGTTTTCTTCGGTCGTCTACCTGGTGTTGCGCGCCGTTCGGTTAGGGTTCCCGGTTGATTTGTTTGGACGGTTATAGGGAGATGGTTTTCGCCGTTTATGTTTAAAAGCCCGCTTTTCCTTTTCTGCCGTTTCAGTCCGTTGGGGGGAAGCGAGGTGCAGGCGGCCATCATGCCGCCTGCACCTGGTGGTTATGATAGAGGTTTTGGGGCACCGGAGGCCGTTACGCCTTTCTGCGCTAGGCTTCGTTGGGCGGTTAAATTATTTGGAGTCTGCGTTGTTGTTTTCTGTCTAGGGGTTGGGTTTGCACTAGCCACAGTCGCCGCATTTTTTCTGACTCTCTGTTTACAGTCCGGGGTTGTGCATCGTCTCGGTGGGAATTGGGGATGGCGCGACCGAGTTTTGCTTTTGAACGCTGAAAACCTTGGTAGGGTAAAAAGGAAGGGTAGCGTGAGTCGGTTTTGCTCAAGATGCCTGGTCCAGAGATGGGCTCGTTTCCCGTCGAGGTGGGTGAAGAAGGTTATCAACATAATATATTTGCTCCGCTGATTATTCGCTTGCGTTCCATGGGCCGTAGGTCTGAAGTATCGACTGGCTAAGTCTGGGGCTTTTATTTTTCTCTCTGTGTGATAGGTAGTGAAGTGATGGTTGTATGATGCATCTGCTTAGATTTTGCTCATGTCGCTTCTATATATCAATTTCATAAGAATGACAAGCTTCGTAATAGCGTATTTTCTTGCCAACCTCAATATGACTGATAATTTAATGCATGTGGGATAAATCATAAAACAACTCATTCATAAGACCTGGTGAAGATGTGCTACAATAAAAATTTATCATGTTCATAATACATTGCACAGCACTTCATATTTGTGAATTGTCCAGTATGAAAGCTGAAGGTTGATTGTATGCACTGATATAATTCTAATATACCTAAAAGAGAGTAAACTGTTGCACAAAGTTCATAAATTTGAATTACTCAATACCATGATGCTATACATTGCAGGAAGATCTTAAAATGTCTAAGAGACAGAAAAAGAAGGCCCCAGCAGTAGAGGAGGTTCCTGCAGCAGAAGTAGAAACAAGAATTGAATACATTTATGAGGACACCCAATGTGTCACAGGGGTGGAGCCTGAGTACAAATGGGGAGATGTTTACAGGATGATCTCCCATGGGGAAGTCCCAGATATGGGGCTTGAAGAGGCACCCATATATGCCAATATAGAGAAATCAGCTATCATGAAGGTCGCCACCAGACCAGAGCTGTTCCCGTGTTCCGAGTTAATGAGATGGGTGCTACCACATACAAACCACAATTCAATGCTCATCTGTAACGTCGATGGCCAGGGCTTTGCTGCATTTAGCCCTGGATATGTAGCTTTAGCTTACCATCTACCAGAGCCTCAGCTTTTCCTTACAGATAGATGGCTGGAAGACCTCCGGATGGACCTTGTAGAGACCTTGAAAAGAATGCTCTTACCGGGCAAGATCTTCCGACATAGAGTGACTGAAGACTATGACACAGCCACTCTCAGGCCCACTTACAGGTTCATAGCTTTAATGCTAAACATAATCTTTGGGAGAGCAAATGGCAGACTGTTTAAGCTTGAATGGGTACCCCTAATGTTTTTTATAGCAACAGAAGGAACCATTTTCAATTGGGCGAGCATAGTCTCCAGCAACCTCTCCTCTTGTGTGGCTGCAGCTTCAGAAGGAAAGGAACGGAGAAAGTCTGAATTTTACATGAGCTCAATCCTAATCGATTGCATACTATGCCACCAGTCTTTCCCCGGGCTTAAATGTGTTTGGGAGAGGAATAGGATGCCCGTATATGCAGCATATAGAATGTTGGGGGCTAATCAATACCATACTTTCTATCGAGAGATATGTGAACAGTTTATCATGACTCTGCACACTCTCATATTCAAAAAGGAATGCAACTGTATGTCAGAAGATGCCATGCAGGTCATAGAGGAGTTTGGTGACTATTTTTTGACAGAAAATGGGATGTATTTGAGGATGTTTGGTGGGTCAAAGACCCCTTTTCTGTTGCCCAAGTATGCAACAGATTATATCATACACAAGGAAGCTGTCAGACAAGTGTATATAGATGGAGTTGGGCATTTCCTATTCCAGAAGAAGAAGTCTTCCTACCCTCCTCTGCCATTCAAGCTCGGTAGTTGCAGCTTTGCAAATGTGAAGCAGGCTCCTGAATTTATACAGGAACTAGAAAGGTTCCGTTTCAGGGAGATGACCTTTAGACGGAATGATACTCACGAGAGAATGGCCGAGCACTGCAAGAAACATAAAGTATTTTATGAGTACACTCATCACATTGACAGGGATGAATCTGTTTTCAGGAGGGCCGCTAACATGACAGCGCTCGGTAAGAGGTTCAAACCACAAGGTGGATCTGAGCAGGAGAAGGCAGAGCAGACTAAGGCTGAAGAAACAGCCAAAAGAATAAGGGAAGAAGCTCAGAGACTAGAACAAGAAGCTACAGAATGGCGCCAGAAGGGAGAAGAAGAAAAGGAGAAAGCTGTACAAGAAGCAGCTGAAAAGGCAAAGGAGGCTGCTAGGCAAACAGCTGAAGAAGCTCAGAGGAAACTAGAGGAAGATCTTCGACAACAGGAGGCCAAGAAGACAGAGTTGGTACAACAACAGGATTTTGGATCACAAGCTGAGCAAAGCCAGGGTGAGGAAAACCCTGAGATACAAATCCTCCAAGTAACTACTCCCGTCACCCCTACAACTCCCACACTCCGGTTAGTACCCTTTACACCGAAGAAAGGGGAAGAGGTGCCTGATTTCAGTACAGTGTACTATGACAGGGCCACCAAAAGGATCATGAGAAGAACCGAGATGAAAATAGGGGCAGAAGGGATGGCCAGTACCATGATAACCAACAAAGCTGTGATGGTCGGAACGGATAAAGATCCCAAGTTTGTCATAAGGGCTGGCAGAGCAGCAATAGACGCTACGGAGGACAATGTAGATCAAATGATGAAAGAGATAGACTCAACCAAGAAAACCTCCGCTCAGCTGAAGGACACCTTGAGAAGGGAGAGAGAGGAGAGCAACAGATTAAAAAGAAAATACGAGCAAGCACTCAAAGAGGTGGAGGTCACGAAGCATGAAATTCATGCTATCCAGCAGGAAGCCCAAGCAAAAGAGACAACACAAGAAGCTTTGGATAAGGCACATCAAGAAATTCAGGATTTGAAAAGTGAAAGGGAATGAATGAAGACATAGATAGAAGAACTGATAGAGCAGTAGAAGGACATCTACGAATCTAATACCTTATATGTTAGAGAGCTGAAAGAGCAGCTAGAAGCAGCCAAGGAGCAGCAAGTAGATCTGCAGCCAGTCAAAGATCACATCTTGGCTCAGAAGGCTAGGATGCTGCAACTGTAAACGGCCCTGGAGGAAGAACGGTGTCAAGTCCTGCAGATTGATAGCAGGCTGGATGAAATATTAAATACAGCATCTTATTTTGTGGATAGATCACAAGACATCCTGGAGGTGCTAACTTCAAGGATAACCAGAGTAGAATATGATCAAGAAGTCCCAGCTGAACTACCAGTTAAAGATAAGCAAGCTTTGAAGCAGGACCATGATCTGATCGAGTTTGCTGTTATTACTGCAGAGGACTTTCAGAAGACAGTGAAGAAAACGAAGGGAGCATGCACAGAGTTCTTTAGAAGAGCCCTTGTCACATATAACCGCTGTCAAGTGGAAGCTAAACATAGGCTACACGAATTCCCTGATCATGATACACTTGCAGGGATTTTGCAGACAAGGCAACAGGAAGAAGAAGCCAAGGTCCAATATATCAGAGCCCTTGATGAGCTGATCCTGAGAAATGAAATTGAACACATGGCCATTAGTGTACAGCTCTTGGAGGAGCAGGTGCGTCTGAATACGGCCAGGATAGAGGCTATTCGGAACCAAGCAGATAAGTTCGAGCTCAATGTACAATTCTTGGAACCCCACTCATTTGAAGGACTCGCTCTTGAGGCAGTAGCGTGGAGGAAATTTATGGAAGACCAAGCGGGACCCTCCCCATGAGAAGGACCGGTCAATTTTGTATAAATTATTATTTTGTAAAAGGCTTTAGGAAAATGAAGCATTGGGAAGCCCAAAGGACACTTTGGGCAGCCCAACCATTTTCGATTTTGGTATAAAACTAGGGAAGAGAGACAAGAGAAAGGCTTTTTTCCTCGGTCACACTAGATGACCTATTGTAAAGAAGAACTATTTCCTTTTTGCAATGAAGAATTGTAGTTTGCCTGTTGGAGAAAGTGCTGTGGGATTTTCCAAATGGTGTGCAATGGATGGCAGGAAAATGAACTATTTTGTTTTTCAGCATATGTCCATGAATTGTGAGATCGTTCTAACTCTGTGACTTATGTCTTGTTGAATGATTTCCGGTTTATTTTGTGGGAAAATTCACTTTTAGTAATGCTGGTGCTTCACATAACAGTTAGCTATCTGATTGTTGGAATAATTTCTCTTTCATGTGCTGTGAATACAAATATCAGTTACCTGTGATTGTGTTTATTCTACATGAAGTTAATGCATTGCTAAATAATAATTATTTTGGCTCCTCGGGGATAGATAGTTAATCATCTTAGTTCATAGTTGCATATGTGGTTTAGATGTTGTGAACATAAGACGAGAGGTAAGAACCTGCGCAGCACATTGTGTGGTTCCCGGCATCCTTATCACCCTGCACGGTTTAGATAGGCATAAGCATTGCATATTAAGTCAAAATACAAATTCCGGTGGACCGGGCCGCAACCGGTAAACCCTTGTTGTTACTTTGACCTACGGTAGCCGGACCGTAAACTGGACGGATTCCCTATACCAAACAGTCAGCGGGCTAGTTGGGAACGCTGATTGGGGAGAATCCTTTACTGTTGCCGCCTGCGAATTCCCAGGCCTCAACAGGCGGTTGAATGAAGCAAATGCGTGCGTCAAACATATTTTGGTGTGTTTTCATGGAGGTACGTTGTGGTTGGACACACCAATCATGCTCACGGTCGATTGATTTTTGATATTACGGGATTGCCGAAGGATGGGGAAGACCCATCACAATATTTCAAAGGATAGGATAATGATAAGCGTTTGGTGGCTCGGTTCAAGGAGCAGTGTGATTTGCAATGCGATGGCAGAGCCTATTGCATCGGCAACATCAATGACAAAATGATGTGTATTGGTGTGCAAATCCTGGAAAGTAATATTGTTCGAAAGAATCACCCTATTCAGTGCACTTTGGGAGTTATTGCATGTGCGCAGAAATGTGCTGAGGGAGTCCAAATGAACTGGTCCCTCTTTTTGTTAAATTAGTTGACGGAGGACGTGGTCATAGTTCAAGCTAGAGAGCGGCCTTTTTCTTATAGTTGGATACTAATCTTGATCATGTTAGTGGCTTGGATGGAGCCAAAGGATTACCAAGGAATGACGGTTGAAGTTTCCAAGGTGTGCAAGGGTGCACGGTATCAAAACTTATGGTGGGTGGAGGAGTCCAGTCAACAAAGGAATTGTGCAATCCAATTTTGGGTCTACTGATAGGCATTGCAAGAAACAACGGTCAAAATCCCAAGGTTATCGAATGAAGCAGTAGTAAAATATCAGCAGATTATGTGGATCTCCATCGGACCGCACACTATTCAAATCCAGGCATGCCATGACCCTGATAAACAATGGCTACCCATGGCCTATAAGGTGACGGATGAAGAATTGGAAGCAGTGGTTCAGGATTGACCTCTAGAATGGTGCGATCCAGTCAACACAAATGAAGTATCAGAGGGGCCACCTGCATATTCCCTAGAAGAGCCTACGTGCCAAAAGAGGATCCTTCATGAGTTTGATGGAGAGTCGTCAGCCGATACTGATATGGATGCACATCGCCTCCTCGACGAGGTCAAAATGAAGCATAGAACGGAGTAGGATGCCAGCAGTAGTACTAGATCAGTGCTGTAGGTCCAATTGTAGCGGCTAATTAAGGTCATCACGGATAAATACGATATAGCAGCGACTGCAATGGACCAGTCCACCCAGGAAGGCTTTGATGAGGTAAGAAACAAGTTGGATTCTATTTATAATGTTGTTTTACAGAGAGCACCAGAGCATGCCACTGTATAGGAATTCCCACTGATTAGCACTGATTCGTGAGCTAGGAACATCCAGGTTCCCCCAACTACAATCGATGCCAGAAATGCAGATGTGACTTATTCACTACACCAGCTACAAAGTATCGCCTTGGATATCAACAAACTATCAACCTAGACTTTAGTACAAATGCAGCGGGTTGGAAGCCAGGAGTTGGATGATTGGTAGAAGGAACTCAGCGACTGGTACCTACAGTTGCAGGACGAAGATGAGAAGCTCGGGAAGGAATTAGAGGGGCTGAAACAGGGAAAGGAGTAGCTCACAGCAGAAAGAGCGCAAGAGATTGAAGCCTTGAAGACGGTGCAAGATGAAGTGGCAAGGAAAGATATTTCGGATATTACTACATTCAAAAAGGAAACCGACTACCTTGTTATTGAAAAGGCACAGTTGGTCACTAGCATGGGTGAGGTCAAAGAGGTTGTTGATGCGGCCTATCAACAAATCCATGAAAGCACAATAGAATGGGATGTAGTTGCTAAGGCCAAGCAACTTAGAGAAGTCATTGTGCAGCTCCAAATGGATAACAACCTGCTATTGAAAAGGCACAGTTGGTCGCTAGCATGGGCGAGGTTGAAGAGGTTGTTGATGTGGCCTGTCAACACATCCATGAAAGCACAACCGAATGGGATGTATTTGCTAAGGCCAAGCGACTTAAAGAAGTCATTGTGCAGCTCCAGATGGACAACAACCTGCTAAACACCCTGGTATACCCGGACACACCACTAGAGAAGGTTGCAGAGTGCAATACTGCCATTGAAGAGATTACAGTGTAGTTTGATGAACTGGAGAAAGATGCTAAGAAGATCGCCAAGGTAACAACCCAATTTTGGGGTAATATTGTTAATGATGACCAGCTAGAACAACTTACAACACAATTGTAGGAAGCTGAGAACCAGTTGGCTACACTAAAGAAATTGCTGTGGACAATGCCTCCCATTGTGTCAATCATGCGATCCGTTGAGTTAAAGGAGCTGCAGCAGCAGGTGACAAGAGCTCAGGAACGACAGCAGAAACGCAGCGACCAGCTCGATGAGTTCCAAGAGATTTGAGCCCAACTGTGGGAAAAAGTTGTTGCTGCACTGCAAGCCTTGTAGGATGGAAAGAAGGAAATCAAAGCAAAGATAGTGGAGCACCCATTGAAGCAGGATCCACTTATGTGTTAGGATTTTGCTGAGAAAGTGAGAGTGCAAGTCATCAAAATTTCTCAGCAATATGAGGACTTCAAGATGAAGACCAATGAGTACACCATGTCCATCTGACATGGATCGAGGATGAGCCACAAGACTGTGTTGGGGGGATGTTGGAAAGGGGTTGGAGGTAAGTGAGATAGGATGTTGCGCATACTCACGTGGCATCGTGCAAGGAAAATATAGTGCGATAGGTAGAAAATAGTCCACTTTTTGATATTTTCATGTCACTTTTTGTACTTATTGACCATTTGTTCAGAATATTGGTCCTTAGTGGTTAAGTTAGTTAAACATTTGTTAGAAGTTAGTTAGAAGTGGACCTTGAATGTAAAGGTGCAAGCCTATAAATAGAATAATTATGCATGTAAGAGACAGTGGTTGGACAATATTGGAGAAGAGATACATGGGGAATGAATTCTCGATGTAATCATTGTCTGTTTTGATCTGTGATTTGTTCTATGGATTTAATATAATGTGATGTGGGTTGATCTAAGATTCTATTGCCTCTTTTCTTTTCCTATTTTACGTTGCTGCGATTCTGATGCTGAATGATGAATAGATCTGCATATGAATGGATAATGCGATGCTTTCTTCTTATGGATGCTGTCATCTTTTGGATCTGTTTTTCCCACTGGTAGATTTGTAGTAATGATGAATGACTAAATGCAACATGATGAATAAATCAGTAAGTAAATTAAGATATGGAAATTAAGCTGATGAAAATTTGATGCCCCAACCCTCCTCTATACTGTGGAAACTTGGTTCCGACAACTCTCCCTTTACCATCTCGAGTGAGAACTCATCTACTCTACGGGTGTTGCTGGACAGTGTAAAACTTGTCTAGGCCGATGCTGAGGGAGATCGTGGCATGTTCAGCATTGACAGAGTGGAATCCCTGTCAACTGGGTTTTGTTGGTCAGGGTTGCTCTAACATATAACGTAGATCAGAAATGAGATGAAATAACTGCCCTTGGAGCATAAGAAGGTCAAGGCAGTTGAGATGTGAATATTGCAGCAACAAATGACTGTGTTGCACACCCAACAACAGTAGCACAAAGAAAATGTAGAGGAATTGCAAGCAAAAGAAGAAATCATTATAGGGATAATTCATCCTGTACACCAGAAGGTGCGTGAGGTAGCGACCTCTATAGAAAGAGTCATACCGGAACACGTCAGTTCTGACCTGGTGGAGCACATGCAGAAAATAGAAGAAGAAGTGCGCACAGAGAAAGAAAGTTGCTGAAAATTGTGGAGGATTTTCAAACCAAAATCAGTGCAAGTCAGACCATGGAGGAATAGTTCACATGGCTCGGGACGAGCCACATGTGAGTGTTGGGGGCCTGTTGGGCCTCGGGATGGTAGGGAAGAATTCATCTAGAATTATGCCTAAGTATGGAGAAGGTGCATAAAAGAGTAAAAGGAAGTAGCTATGATAGAGGAAGGAGCATCAAGGAAAAGGGAAGAATGTTGCGACATAGGAAGGAAAGAGAAGAAGAAGACAAATAAAAGGCATGGGACAAGGAAGCTGTACCAGATTAGTAAGCCATGAGAAAAGGAAAAATCAAGATACAAGATGACATGGCAGAATATATGCAGAAGTAGGCGTGTGAAGAAGCGTAACGGCAGGAAAATGACAATAAGGAATAACACTGAGAAAGTGATAGTCCTTAGCGATCATGGGTATGAGCTTGGCTAGAACCAGTGAAAACCACACACGTGAAGGAATATTTGTAAGTCAGTATGATAGTGGGATGATAGCGCCTTTTAGGTTATGTGTTGCTAGAATAGGAAAGACAACCTATTGGCTGAAGATAATAGGTCAACTGGGATAGTGACTGAAGATGAGTCTGCTAGAGTCTGTATCGAGTCAGTATTGAGTCTCTAACAAGCATGTATGGAATCTATATCGAGTCTGTAATAAGGCTATAAAAGAAGGAACCCAAGCTGTAAATGGGTCACATGGTCTTAGCATATTAGTTGATACAACAATTTTGAGTAATATCTAGACTCTTGGAAAAGACGCTTGAGCTAGACTTGAGATAGATAGTCTTTTGTTAATAAATCTGGATAGCTGAGTGCATCATAGTAGTGGTACCGCAACTGTGTCTCTAGTAGGATTAGAGTAGAACCAGAAAGAGAGAAGATCAGAGAGCATGAGAGGGAGGAAAATTCTATAAAGATAGAAGATAAGATCTTGAATAGAGTCTACAGGTTTGGGTGCATACAAAAGGTGCATATATTTCCTCATGCCAATGCCAGATGAAGATCACCTTGTGGTTTTTTCCCGCATGGGTTTCCATGTTATATGTTGTGTATATGTGTGAATGTTGAATAGTTTAGTTAGATGCATAAATGTTGTGTTAAATGACTGGTTGATTATTGTGTTTCAACTGGATAAATGTGTGGCTGCTGCATTATATTAAAGAGTAGGATTATGATTTTTATTTACTGATTAGTTCACTTAAGTCAAGTAAAGAAGGGTTGGGTTATAGATTGGTATTGAAATACTTTGCATGCGAGTCACCCACCTTCCTGATCTTCATTGGAAAACCTTGGCGTGGGGCCAAGGTACTAAAACACCCTCCCACACAAACTGCGGAAACGTGGTTTTGGCAATTACCCATAAAACTGAGATATCTCATGTGAGATGGCATCTGTGTCGCAGGTGCTGCCTGATAATCTCCGCTCCTGTTGGGCCGATATCTTAGGCTTGGTTGTGCTAAGCAAGAGGGATCGAACCTAGGTCCAGGGACAGAGAGAGGGAAAGAAAGCCAACAGGAACGAATTTGAATACAACAAAGAATGCCCAATGAGAAGGACTGGTGGGAAACTTCATTGATGATGGATCGATAGACTTCTTTGGTGGACGGATGCCTTTTTTACAATGGTGCAATATCTGCTCGTCCAATGAAGACCGTATGGGATCTGTATCGAGTTTGTAATAAGGATATAAAAGAAGGAACCCAAGCTGTAAATGGGTTAGATGGTCTTAGCATATTAGCCGATACAACAATTTTGAGTAATCTATAGACTCTTGGAAAATATTCTTAAGCTAGACTTGAGATAGATAGTTTTTGGTTAATGAATCTGGATAGCTGAGTGCATAGGAGTAGTGGTTCCACAATTGTGTGCGCAAACAAGTAGAGAAGGTATAGTCGATCCAGGCTATGTGCGTATCGCTAGTAGGAGTAGAGTAGAACCAGAAAGAGAGAAGATCAGAGAGCCTAAGAGGGATGACAAGTCTGTAAAGATAGAAGAGGAGATCTTGAATAGAGTCTGCATCTTTGTGCGCAGATAAAATGTGCATCTGTTTCCTCATGCCAATTCCAGATGAAGAGCACCTTGTGGTTTTTTCCCGGATGGGTTTCCATGTTATATTTTGTGTATATGTGTGAATGTTGAATAGTTTATTTAGATGCATAAATGTTGTGTTAAATGACTGGTTGATTATTGTGTTGCAACTGGATAAATGTGTGACTATTGGATTATATTAAAGAGTATGCTTATGATGTTTATTCACTGATTTGTTCACTTAATTAAATAAAGAAGGGTTGGGTTATAGATTGGTATTGAAATACTTTGCATGCAAGTCACCCACCTTCTCGGTCTTCATTGGAAAACCTTGGTGCAGGGCCAAGGTGCTAAAACAACCTCCCACACAAACTGCGGAAACGTGGTTCTGGAAGTTACCCATAACACAGAGATATCTCGTGTGAGACAGTATCTGTGTTGCAGGTGTTGTCAGTTGAACTCCGCTCCATCAGGCCGATATCTTGGGCTTTGTTGTGCTAAGCAAGAGGGACTGAACCTGGGTCCAAGGACAAAGAGAGGGAAAGAAAGCCAACAGGAAGGAATTTGAATACAACACTGAATGAGCAATAAGAAGGACTAGTGGGCAACTTCATTGACGATGGATCAACAAACTTCTTTGGTGAATGGATGCCTTTTTGACAATAGTGCAAGACCTGCTCCATCCTCTTGCGGATTAACCATTGCATAGATTTTATCCATGACCAGGTGATTCTTTAAACGAGCATTCAAGCATTGTTGATGTCACTCATACCACCTTGAGGAAGGAAACGACGCCAAGATGTTGAAGGTTGGGCTTTCACATCGCATTCAAATAGCATTCAAGCAAATACAAACCAAAAATACATTCACAATAACCAGGAAAGATGGGCCAAACATTTAAACCTTTATTCAATCAAATACATCTAAGAAATACATACAAAATAACCAACAAAGTTGGGCCAACCATTTAAACGCTTTATTCATTATCAGTTGGTGTATTTATACATCTAGTAGATGGTTGGAATGGTTTGGTGTATTTATGCATCTGGTAAATGGTTGGAGTGGTTATATCTGCTCCAACTTCTCGTAAGTTAGGGATTAACTGATACATCATTTAATACATTATAAATTGCCTCTCGACCCCCTCAATTTAAACAAAAGGAACAAAAGAAAGGAGACCAAGATCTATATAAAAAAATAAATAATAACTTTTTAACCGTTTTGGAGTATCTATTGTTCATTACATCATTTTTATATTCTTATACCTTACAATTTACTTATCTATATTAAAAAAACAATTTATTTATCTATATTCAAAAAAACATGCTCAAAGCCAGCAAGTGCTCTTGTTGAAATCAACTTTGATTTATGAGATCTTAAAAGAAAAGAAATGAATTGTTTGGGTTTTTATAAAATTTTATTTCTATTATCAAAAAGCTTAGAAAGAATCATTTCTTTGTTACCATAGTTTTGACATGTTATAAGGTCAGAGGTTTGCATTGTAGCTAATATTATGAAACTCTGATCTAATGTGGGTGTAGGCAAAACACTTTAAGAAAAAATGGCTTTCATCCTCAACGCTTATAGTCTTACCGAGATGGAGTACCCTTTCCTCCCATGGTGTTTTAAGAATTGAATAACATCATATTTCACGATGAAGGTCATTATATCTTTGGCTATATTAATTTTCTTTGAACTAGTTAAACAAAGAGATACTTTTGATCTTACATATTAGGGTTAATCACTTCCTTATAATATCTTAATTTTATTTTAACCTCTAATTTTTTCTCACCCCACATTTTATCTTTAAACTTAGACATGATAATATTTTAAATGTTATTGATATTTTCCAAAGTGTTATTTTCGAGGATCCCCCAATGGTTTAACCAAGCCATAACATTTTTATACCAACCTCTCTTGAGTAGTAATTGGTCTTTAAAGTAATTTTAGGAAGTCTTTGGTCTCCCATGTTATTTATCCCGTACTTTTACATCTGGTAAGGGTCATACGCAGACCTACTTCTATATATTTTTTTCACATTTTTTTTTATTTCATTTAATATTTGTGTAAAACAACAATATAATGGTATAATTATGGTCTTCTAGTTATTTTTTTATTTAAAACTTCTAATTTAATTTGTTAATTTTAAGAGAAATATAAATCCACTCAATGTGAACATAATACCAATTTAATTTTCTAAATTTAATTTTTAAACATGTTTTCTATACAATTCGATAAGAATGTCATATAATAAAATTTATAAGTTTTCCAGATTCCCTTGTTTATATTTTATTTAACATTTCGAAAATAAGTTCAAAGAAAAATATAGTATGATAATCGAGTCTCGTATGGGTCTACCTACTATTTTAGCATTTTTTAATTTTATTTTTATATTTATAAGTTTGAATTTTATTTTTATTATTTATAGTTTTGGAGGAATCCAAATGACTTAAATTTACTTTTATAGATTTTATTTTTAAATATGTTTTTTTAATAAAATTGAAAAAAAAATATAAAATTAAAAAAAATATTGTATTTTATAATTTTTACTATTTATTATTTAAAAAAATATATTATAAAATTTAAATAAAAATTTATTCTCATAAAATTTATATTTATTATTATTATTATTTAAAAATTTTAACATGTGAACCATTTAAACATGCTTAAAAGATTGCCACCATAATTTATGTTAATAATATATATATATATATATATATAGAAATTAAAATAATCACTAAAATCATATATATCTTATTCAAGTACATATTCATGACATTAACATTTATAGTTGTAAGTTTATCACCCAAATAGCCCCAAGGGTTAGCTCAATTGGTAAGACGTGCGCACACTCTCTCGGTACGGGGAGAGGTCACGGGTTCAAGCCTTGAGTCCTTCGGGGTTAGTCCATCTGTGAGGATGACTGTCGGTTTACCACCTCTACCATCCACTAATGTGGGGAAGTATTGCTGGGTTTTCCGTGGAGATTTCCTCTGAAAAAAGTTTATCACCCAAATCCGTGGAAGTCTCTTATATTTTTTTAATATTTATTTAAAAGAAATCCTCTTCTTAATTAAAATTTCAAAATTCTATTTAAAAAAATCATCTTCTTAATTAAAATTTCAAAATTCTCCATTAAATCTAGTTCAACATAAAATTCGAAAACGATGAACGTTGAAATAAAACTATTTATTTTAGAGATTTATTTTCTATATTTGGGGTCAATATGTGTTGGGCTGTAGTAGTCGGAACATTTATATGTGGCGAGATTTTGATTGGAGCTTTTTTCGGAATGAGATGTGCCGTGGGTTTGATATCACTGGTTTGTGATAACGCTCCATCATGGCATTGATATTAAATATGTATAATGTTTTTTTATGAGATGTTGTTAAATAGGTTACCTCTAAAGTCGTTATTGTGAGTGAGTGATAACTTTTTGATGCAGATGGTTTGTTTTTAATTATAAAAATAAAATTAATAATAATAATTAAAATAATTGTATTGAGAGTAGCTAGATGTTTGATAGTTTAGTATAGGGAGATGTTGTCATAAAGGTAAGGCTAAAAAAAAAGGAATACGAGAAAAACATGTCGTCTTAATTGATTAAAAGTAATTAAAAAATGTTTGTTAAACACTGATGTACCAAACACCAAAGAGATCAAAATTCAAGTGTAATTTTTTTGAATGCTTAAAAATTGAATATAAAAAAAAATTACAGCTCAAGAAATTGGATTCTTGGTGCTTTGTAGATTCGGCCACGTTAACCACCATCCTCATCATAAAAGTCATTTCTCTTAAAGTGCCTTCCATATAATCACATTCAATCCTTGTAGAAGTAATTTATTTATTTCTTTTTAACTAGAATTTATCTCAATAAATGTTAACTATCATAATCAAAGACAATATTTAAATAAAAATATTATTCTAACACAAATATAAGTAACTTGACATTAATTAAAATAATATTTTTACATATATATGTATAAGTGAGCTTTGAGTTATATTAAGTTGAATAAAATTACCTGCAATATAAATTTATTTTAAATAGTAAAAAAAAAATTACTTAAACATATTTAATCTTAAATATTAAATTATAAATTAAAAATAAATTTACATTAAATACAAATAAAGAATCAAAATTCTCAACATGAATTTTTAGATTTACCAAACATCCAATCTACACTCAATTGATTAACCCCTCCACCCATAAATTATAAATTAACCTGCCCACTCATATATTACACACGTAAATTATATATTGACCTAACACCTAATAAATTAGAGACTATTCATTGATACATTGCCAACATAACATAATTATATTATTGTTAATGTTTATCCATTTGAAGTTTAATTTTATTAATAATTAGTGAATGATCAATGATATAATATAATATTAGAATGTGCATCCATTTAGCTCGACAATATCAAATATCAAATTTGATTCACCCGACACATTCAAAACATCCACATCAATCTTATTTGGAAAACCTCAATTATGCATAGAGCTCAATGATTCGTAGGAATATTTAAAACCTATACTGTTTAACATTTTCCATGACATTAAATTATTAGCTCTGGTTTGTATGTTATGAAAAGGACAACTTTACTAACTTTTTAATATCTCAAGGCACATGTTCCTCAACCATTAATTTGATTGCAAAACATGTTCCTCAACTACTAATTTGATTGAAAATTCACGCTTAAGGCATATTATTTATTTTAAAATAAAATGGTTAAAATAAAATTGTTGTTATAGCAAACTTGGACCAACACAAATTATATCATTAAATCAATTTCTTTGCTTTCATCAATAACAAGTAAGTGTTTGTGAAACATTTTTTTATGGCGATCAATAATCAACCTGTGGCAGAGCAACGATTGTTTCCCCATGTTCATTGTTGATGGTTGGATCTCAAAATGCTAAGATCTAACAGTCGGCGACAGCAATCATTACCCTCTTGCAAGCTGATTAATTTTCATCATTTTCTATTCCTCTCTTGTTCATGCTTCTAAATTAAGTTTCACCACGTTAGAATAGGTATTTTTACTTCTCTATGCAAATATGTGAATGTACATTTCATATTTCACTTTTCATGTTTTTATTTATATTTAAAAATAAAATATATTTTGATTAGATAAGAAATTCTCACATGATTTAAAGTGTCTTTACATAAGTCAATTTACATTTATAAATGAATTATGATAGATTTTATCATCTTAAAAGAAATATACAATTGAATATATAGAATTTTTGTCACAAAAATTATATATACCTGTTTTGGTTTAGATTAATTATATAAAAAGTAAACACGTGCATTAAATCAAATCCATTTCATTGGGTTATAGGTAATGTTGAAATTCCCTTCAATTTATGTTAATGCGAGGAATCCTTTCACAATATTATGTTTAATATTTTTTTAAAATTAGTTTTTTGTATTTACAATTTTTAATAATCTTACCTAGAAATGTTAAATTTCTAGAAGCAAAGACAAAATTGAACTTACAACAAAAACTATGGAGCATTTTCTCATGCTCTTTTCCTTTAATCTCATAATATAAATGATTACATTTGTAGCTAAGTGAACCTAAAAACATAAACTGATTTCTAAATAACTTACTAAATATAGAAAATACTTAACCAATTCTTACTTGGCCAAACACTATTGTGTATCTGACTCATAAATGTAAAACACTACTTATAGCTAACCATAACAGGGGTGATTGCACACTTCAACACTCCCTCCTTAATCTCAACTGTCACAATTGTTAGCATTGGCAATACCCAAGTGTTTTCTTTGAAATTCAAAGATTGTTCTTCCCAATGGTTTAGTGAAGACATCTTCGAGTTGATCCCTTTCAACAAAATTGTAGAGTGATAGCTCCATTGTTGGCAAGCTCACATATGAAGTGGTATGTAGCAAACATAAAATAATAATAATAATAATAGTTTAAAACTAAGGACACATCATTCATGAACAATTGTTATAAGTGACTATAGGATTTGTATTTATATGATACTATCATCGTATCTTCGATTCATCTTTTATTCAGTATTCAATTAATATATTCCTATATGGATTCTTTTATACTTGCATATCTATTTTGGATACTTAATAATTGAACCAAATTGGTTCTCAACATTGGTATCAGAGCATTTTCCTTCTTTACCAAATGTTGGCCTAACAAAAAAAATTCAAATTTTCTCCGAGTTGATCAAATCTAGGCCTCTGCCCATATGTAGAAATTGGTTAAAGTATAATTACTCTGTTTCAAAAAAAAAATCACATTTGGAAATTTGATCATTAAGAAACAAATTCAAGAAAATCGTAACCTTTTGAAGCCAACACTATCATTAGTGGTGATAAGAAGTTTATGTAAAATTAATATTATATTGAAAAAAAAATCAATCCATTGTGTAAGCAAGGAACATAACTAAAACTCTAGAAGGTTAAAGGAAAACAAAAAAAACTTAACAAGATCGTGAGAAAGAATATTAGTGTCATCATCAAGAGGGTTCCAATCATTATTGTAGTTACAGACTGAACTCTTGGGTATTTTAGTGTTCAAACGGTACTAAAAACATTCCACTACAATATTTGGATGGAAAATTTGTTCTAAGTCCATCACTATGATTGTTGTCAAAAGGATTCACATGGAATACCATAGGGTTACAAGAATGAGCCTCAAATTTTGATAGGAGGTTGCACTGGCCATGTCCTATACCATGATCACGGATTCCAAACTGACAGCCAACATCATTCATACATGCTGTAATAAATACATGAACTATTCATCATTGAGTAGTGAGCTATTGAAGAGAAGAATCCACTACAGTGAAGATGAATAAAAATATCAAAGGGCACATACACAAGTCAAGAATCGTTACCTTAAAAGTTTTGATAGTGTGGTCACACTAGGGGATTCCACTGCCACATTTAATTATTTGCCAATTTCTGTGATACAAAGGGGTATGAGGAGGCAACTATTGAATTAGTCCATCAAACAAAACACCTTGGAAACAAAAAAAAAATCATTTAGGTAAAGGTACTTCAAAAATAAGTGAAAATTTAATATAAAAAACAAATTTTTATAAGTTAAGAAATAAATGTATTAAGTGAAAAAAGGTTTACTAATTTGAGTTAATAGAAAAACTACCATTACAAGCATTAGAGGTGGATTAGTGACAAACCCACGTTCTCATGGTCTGAGTGAGGAACTACCACAGTTTTGGAGGAATCAATGCGAAGCCAAGCGAAACATCAAGAATGAAACCCTGAATCTAAGAATCGAATCTAACACTGTAATTCTCTGACAGATAAAATGATAGAGGAATTTGAGGTGCACAAACCACCATTGCATGTTGGTTGTAGAGAGAGCCTAAAATACAAGAGATGAGAGAATGTACCAGCCCTTTTTATGCCCTTTGTTTTCTGGTAGGCAAAGGTTGTCTCTTGCCTGAAAAAGGAAGGGCTTAGTTGGGTTGTAAGAAAGCAACATGTTTTTCTTTTCATTTTGAGCTATGATTTGTGTAGGATTATACATGCCAAGGCACAATGGATCTGGGTTGTACAACAACCTTCATTACTCTTCATTTTTTCGAAGTGACATACAGGAAAAATATATCCAATCTATCCCCATTGTTGACTGGCTTCAAATCCATGTGACCCTTATAGAGCATGGGTCCAATTACTGGTTATGGCCTATGTACTCCTAAGATGTGGTTAAAGAATGGCTCTCCTAGAAGTCCGATAATGACTTACAAATTAAAATTGGCGAAGACCCTATCTTTAGTGGCTCATCATTCTCATTTTTATCTCATAAGCTTGTTCATGAACTAAGAGCTATAGGTATCATGGTTTTGGGACAAATCTATAATTGGGGATCCTCAAATCAAAATTCATAGTCTTGGAAATGTGCAGCCATCGCCAACCTTCCCTTCATGTTTCATGACGAATGGAATCGATATATCACGGGTCTCAAAAGAATTGGTGTTTTCCTTTTAGCAGAGGAAAACAAATTATTATGGTCCCGGGATGTTGACTCGCGCACCCTCAGAGAAAAAAGTGCTTATGAATCCATTACAACCAATGGGTAGGGATATCGTAAGCGTATATGAAGAAAGTGAATGTGGATTAAAGAGGAACGTTTTTCTTACAAAGTTTATTTAATACAATACCTAAGTGAACTAAGATATCAACGAGAAACACTTATTAGTTTATTTTTTAACTATACGCTTGGTAGTCATAATCGAAGCCAAATAATTTGAAGGAGAGAATATCGAAGAAGTAAATGGTAGTCATAATCGCAGCCAAATAATTTGAAAGAGAGAATATCGAAGAAGTAAAACAAAGTTATAAAAAGGGAGATATAAGAGTTATAAAAGTATTTCCGAAAGTGAAATTATGAAAATTATATAAGGGTATTTATAAATGTAACAAATAATGAAAAAATGAATGGCCACGGAGAAGATTTTTTTGGAAAAATGTCTTTATTGTTTAAATGAGAGATAATATCCACAGTGCTGGAAAAATGGAAATTGTCTACCATGCCTAAATTGTAAAAAGTTGTTTACCTTAATAGAAGATCAAGGTAACATGCGTTAGAAAACAAATTAAAATAAATAGAAAATGAACTAGCCCAATATCAACAACATAATAGAAAATTATAGGCTTATTCTTTTGAATAAAATACAAAAGAACCATGAAGAAAGTATTAAACAAGATCTTGAAGGAGAATTACAAAGAAAAGATAAAAATTTATTACTTTAAAGATCATAAGCAAACATTACTAGAACAAATCAATGAGTTTGGAGATAAGAAGCAAGTGGATCATAATTTGGAACTAGCTAATCAAGATCTCATCAAGAAATTAACAAAGAAAGATGACTATAATTGTCGAGAAGTTGAAGAATGAGAAGAAATCTCGAAAGACAAGTAAGAACAACTAACCAATAAAGAATCAATGATCAATAAAGAAACACTGACTGAAATAGATGCAATCGAAAAGATTCTAGTTAAAAATATACGAGCCTCATAGAAAGAAACTAACACAGATCTAGTTGAATCATTAGAAACATAAAAAATTTAAGGGAGTTCCAACACTAAAGGTTCACAAGATATTAAGAAACATTAGCATCATCCCAATTATAACAAACAACAACCATGAAGGTGTTGTCATGCCATGCTACAAAAAAATTGAATTAGGGTGGTCTAATCCTTTAACCATTAGTCAATTTTATTCAACACTTAGAAGAACATATCATCATGTGTTGTCAAGTGTTGCTACCACAATCACAAAAGATCATGAGAATACATTATGATATAGTATAAGGGATAAACTTTAAAAATTTATTCTTTGAGGACAGAGCATTCTTAAGGAGAAGACAATGTAACAAACATCAAACTTAAATAGTAGTAGTAGTAGTAATTAAATAAAGGCCACGTCCCTTCATGAAAAATTGTTATAAGTGCGTTTAGGATTTGTATTTATACAACACTATCATTGTATCTTTAATCATCTCTTATTCATTATTCAAATATATTCCTATATGGATTCTTTTATACTTGCATATATATTTTGGATATCTAATAATTGAACTATATTTTTCTCCACATGGTAACGAGGGTCGATGTGCTTGCTTTTCTTGTGGAATACATTATTTTTTGATAGTGGATGTTGTTGTTGTATTAGTTATATTGTTATAAGTTCTATAAATAACTTTGAAATAGGTTGCGTAGTATATTCTGTATTAAGCGTGCACGACATATTTTGTATCATCTTGCACAATATTTTGTATAATGACTTGTGTAGTAGAAATATATGTTATGGAAAAGTCAAGTTGTTAGTATTAGTTAAAAAGTAGTTGAGAAACTAATAATTGTATTATATTGTGTATAAAGGATGAAAGGATGAGACTATTTTGTGTTTGTTCCTGTATGTTGAAGAAGGGTTTTAGTTGTAAATAGGAAGAGGGACATACTAGAGGGGAATGATGAAGAACGTGGAGAGAAATAGGAAGGCGTAGAATTAAAGGAGGAATAAGAATATAGGTCAACAAAGAGGCACAAAATATATGTAATGTCCCTTTTCTAATTTTTTACCAAAATGCCCAATTTTCCAATTTTTTCACAATTTTGGCTCTTGACTAGTTTTAGTGTCTTAGTCTCCAAATCAGCCCAATTGCTCCCAAATATTTAGAGAAAGTGTATGAATGATATAATACATTAATTATTAGGTTCAGGGATGTATTATGGCCCTCCAATCAGTTCCACAAGTCCATACTAAATTATGAACAAGATAGATGATTTTACTAGCAATTTTGGGTTCAAATCCCCCTGGGGTAAGTGATAGAAATGGATTCCCAAATGTACAGAAACCCACTCGAATTATCATGGATTTTGTCAATTCTTTCAATGAGATATAAAAACTAGTTTTGGACCCTTGGGGAAATGAGGTGTAGTTTTCCCCAAATGCTATGAAATTTGACCCAATGGCCACAAATTCTTAGTTACTGAACATGAAACCCATAATACTTTAGTGACAGTCCATTCATTCATAAATCATCAATATTTCATACATCCATTCAAATCCATAGATATTACAAGAGTTTACAACAAGGTAGTGGGGAAATGGCATTGTTTCTTCACTATTGAGCAATAATACATGATATTTCGTGGCCTTTCAACTTGAGAGATTTATGAACTTAAACAGGAGAGAATATACATCAGAATACACAATAATCAAGCAAGAGAAGCTCCCTCAAAGAGGTGATATCTCACCAAGTGTGCCTCACTCCATAGAGCTGAAATATGGTCATAAAACTTGAGATGGGAGGAAGAACAAGTTGAACTTGATGTGTCCACGCGCAGCTGTAGCTTGCACCTATAACTTATTACTCCATTGAAGCTCATTGAAAGACTTGGGTGGCCTCTATAAACACCAACTAGGATGGGAATATTTCACCCTCGAAATTGGCTAAGGCATGAACTAGTCTTCCACTAGCTCTCTCTCTTCTCAATAGAAAATTTCACAAATGATCAAAACATTCTTCTCTTGGTGTTAGTTTTTCATCATTCAAGCTAGCATTATGATCTTAGGATCTTTTAACTGAGAGAATAACAAGCACAGCAATAAAACATAAGCACATCACAAGAGACAAGAGACACAAAGAGTTCTCCTCGGGGAAACCATAAAGGAGAAAACCTCGCAACTTACTCAGAGATAGAATCAGCACCAAAATAGTAAAATCCCCAAAAAAGTAAGATGATCTCCACACAGTAGCAGTCTCTCTCTCTCACACTGAGATCTCCTCTCTCACTCATGCACCCCAATGAGTGAGTGTGAGTGTTGCAAGTGAGATAAATAGAGAGGCTCGCTCTCTATTTATATTCTTTCATTCACTTGAAGTCCACTCCAACATGTCGGCCTCACTTAACAATTACTTAGTAGAGCCGACATCTCTAGGAGTGTCTAATAACCCTAGTGCCCCACCACTTGTGGGGAATTTGCCTCCTCCGGAGGGTAACACAATGGTGGGGACTAATTCCCCAACTTACAATGACTCACCTAGGGTCGACTTCACTAGGATAGTATAATAACCCTAGTGCCCCAGAACTGCGGGGACTTTAACACTTAGACAATCGGAGGGTTACCCACCATGACTTGACATGACTTGTTTACATTATTGATCCTTCCTATCGGAACATCAGGGCATGAAAACATGACTCAAATACATAATAGATACATCTCGAAATAAACATTGGGTTACAATACATAAGATACATAGGTGAATACATTCCGAAGTTACAAATACATCAACACTCCCTCTTAACTTGGAAGGTATTCTTTCGACACAATTTTCAGCACTGGTCTTCTTCTCTGTATCAACTGGATCATCTCATCATTTGCATCTCTGGTATTCTTGAGTCTTCAAGTCATCAGATATGGATCATCTCTCTATTTGGATCATCATGGGACATCATCTCTAGATCTAGATCATCACTCGATCTAGATCATCATGAGGCATCATCTCTAGATCTAGATCATCACTTGATCTGGATCATCATGGGGCATCATCTCTGGATCTGGATCATCACTCGATATGGATCATCATGAGGCATCATCTCTGGATCTTGATCATCACTCGATTTGGATCATCATGAGGCATCATCACTAGGTCTGGATCATCACTCGATCTAGATCATCACTGGCTGTCATCACTGGATCTCGATCATCACTTGAGCTGGATCATCACTGCTGGATCATCATCACTAGATCTCTATCATCACTGGCTATCATCACTGGATCTCGATCATCATTGGCTATCATCACTGGATCTCGATCATCACTCGATCTGGATCATCACTAGTGCTATCTCATGATTCTTCTCACCACAGAAAGTTCTACAGAGCCAACCCTTTTTCATGCTGGTTGTAGGCCTAGCTTCCATGTAGGTCTTCTCCAGCACTTACATCTAACATACTTGTCAGAAGGGCCCAATAATCACATTCACCACCATGATAGGACACAACTACTATCATCTGTGAAAGGGCTTCAGCACTTACATTTGACCCACTCATCAGAAGGGAACATTACTCACATTCATCCAGGCTGGAACACATCCTTCTCATAATGATGGAAGAGTTCTGCAATTCCATCCAGGCCGGAACCACATCCTGCTCACAATGATGAAAGAACTCTGTTCTTTCACCCAGGCCAGAACCACATCCTACTCACAATGATGGAATATTTCCTCACTTTCATCCAGGCCGGAACCACATCCTGCTCACAATGATGGAAGAAATCTGTTCTTCCACCCAGGTCGTAACCATATCCTACTCACAATGATGAAAGACTCTCATCCAGGTGGGAACACATCCTGCTCACAATGATGAAAAATTTCTACACTTACATTCATCCAGGAGGGAACACATCCTGCTCACAATGATGAAATGGCTCTGCAATTACATCCATCCAGGAAGGAACACATCCTGCTCACAATTATGGAAGGGCTTGCAATCACATCTGATCTTGTAAGAACCAATCCTACAGTCATATCAGAATGGCCCCCAGTCCTCCTCGACTGAGCTGCCTGGTAACTGACCAGGTGCCTCCATTCTCCTAGAGAATGGCAGTTGCCCTTACATCCGACCTGCTCGTCGAAATGGCCAACACTCACATCTGACATGGAAGGAACTTAATCCTTTAGCCATGATAGAATGGTTTAGCCCTTACATCTGATCAAGTGGGAACACATCCCTTTATCACATCAGAATGGCTACTCAGTCCTAGACTGAGTGTTCCTGGTACCTCACCAGGTAGCTCCATTCAAAGAATGGCAATTTCCCTTACATTTGTCCTACTCGAAAGAATGGCCAGCACTCATATTTGACATGGAAGGAAGCAATCCTCTCACCATGATAGAATGGCTCAGCCCTTACATCTGACCTACTCGTCAGAATGGCTACTTATCTCAGCACTCATATCTGACATGGAAGGAACCAATCCTCTCACCATGACAGAATGGCTCAGCCCTTACATCTGACCATGGAAGGAACCAAACCTCTCACCATGTCAGAATGGCTATGGAACTCATCACTTTCTCTTGGTGGAAACCTTGATCTGGAGAACACCAAGCTTCTCCCTGAAGTACTCGAACTTCAGCCTAGCCAATGGCTTTGTCAATACATTGGCTATCTGTTCCTCCATCGCAACATACTGGAGCTTCACTACTCCTCTCTGCACCATATCCCTAATATAGTGGTACTTGATCTCGATATGATTCGACTTGTCATGGAACACTGGATTATCTGACAACTTCACGCAATTCTGGTTGTCATAATGTATACAAGTAGCATCCAACTAGAGATCAAATATATCAGACAGTAGCTTCCTTAGCCATACTTCCTCACAACTAGCTGAACAAGGTGCGACATACTCTGCTTCAGCTATACTCAGTGCCACATAGGATTGGTTCTTGCTAAACCAAGAGATCACACCCAATCCCATACTAAAGCAACACCCTGAAGTGCTCTTCCTATCGATGGCACTACCTGCCCAATTTGAATCAACATAACCCTCCAGGTTAATCTTTTGATTTGCATCGTACTTGAGCCCATAGTCAACTGTACCCTTCAGGTACCTCAGAATATGCTTTGCAACAGTCAAGTGAACATGTCTCGGATCTGTCAGAAACTAGCTCAAGGTGTTCACAGCAAAGCAAATATCTTGTCTTGTGTTCATCAGGTACATCAATGACCCAATCATCTGACGATACATTGTAGCATCAACCGACTCTGATGAAGCATCACTCAATAGATTCAAGTTCGATTCCATCGGTGTGGCTATAGCCTTGCAGTCCATCATCCCAAACCTCTTCAGGATCTCTACTGCATACTTCCCTTGTCCACACCTCCATGCCTAGAAAATAGTGCATCGACACATAACATGAGCATCACTGGTCTTCTGCCTTCAACCTTGAAGAAAAGGTTGGAATCCACTTTATTATCAGTAAATCCTAGAGTCATCAGTAATCTGACCATCCTGTCATACCATGTCGAAACACAGGATTTTCTGCAGTCATTCCCTCTGAAGCGGAGCGTGATACTCCCTTTTTCTTCTGTACTCTATGCACTAAAACATTCTATACCAGACTGACAAGTAGCTTCCTATGCTACTAATATTCTATGTATCCATCTAGTGTATAGACTTGCATCTTCAACCTTGTAGCGCAGGTTAAGATCTTCATCAAGCTCATCATATATGTGTTTCAATTCTTACTGGCTGCAAATGTCTCTTCATAGTCTATGCCTTCTTTTCATGAAAATCCTCGTGCTATGAATCTTGCTTTGTATCCCATGATGTTTCCATCTACTGCATGATGGAGCTACAAAATTCCCTTCACATATTGATACTGCATCCTAGACATCATTCTTCTTGAACTGGTCTTCCCTTTCTTCTTGGTGACTTCATGGCTGAAAGGTTCTGTATCAATGATGTCGCTATATTCATCATATTTATTCTTTGTCTTTGAATTGTCTTCACTTGTTCTTCGGAACAAGTCTTCATTCTTCTTTGCTTGTAGGTGATTATGCATGCGATCTTTCCTACAAGTCAAATGCATTTATATGGTTAGAAATTTTTCATAAGGAATATTCATACTTGCAAATTCTTATGGATAACTATATGATCATGCAACTATTTTAGCCAATACAACATCCATCCATATCTCACGGAAACTTTCTAGATGCCTTCCATCTCTACTAGGACAACATTGAGATTGTGCACTAATCCAATATGTCAACAAAGAGGTTTCATTCTAGATAAGTAGCAATGGAGAGTTGTATAGCACCATGAGCTACTTACCCATCACATGCATATTAGTAGTATACTGTCGTTAATGAAAACATCCTATCATGCATAATACATCAACTAAATATAAACAAATCCATAACAAAACAATATCATGAAATGACAATTGAATACTTATCTTTATTTGTTTCGTGGGTAGACTCCTTCTTGAGTCTTCAGCTTCATCATCTTCTTCATTCATAATAGCATCGTTTCTTATCCAAATGTTGAGGTGGATAAGAGGTTCTTCAAGAGTTGAGTTCTTCATATTCCTCATCGCTTGAGGTATCTTCTTTGGAAGGTGAGAGCTTGATCTTCAGTTGCTTCCATCTTCTTATGACTCGAGCTTCCACTTCTTCTCGGAGTCTGCTGAAAGTAATAACTTCCTTCTGGCACACATTCCTTGAATGAATGAATCCCATGATCCTAGGAGGCCATTCAAGGTGGCCATCACCACTTCTGCATTATTTACTTCTTCTTTAATCGCTTCAAGTTGTTCTTTGATTTGAGAGACCCTTATGACTGCATGGTCTCTGCATTCTGGATCTTCACATTCTTCAACTGGTTTCTTAAGGTCATCTTCTGATGTATGTTCTTCCCTTCAAATAGCTTGTTCAAGGAATCAAACATCTTGGGTTTCTTTAGGGAAGACACTTGTAGTACAATTTGATTCATGACTGAATCAACAATGATCTTCTTGGCCTTGACCAAGTTCTTCTTGTGTAAGGCTTTGAGCCTCGTCTCCCTCTGGGACTGGAACCTCTCTACCCATGTAGGTGTCCAATTCATTTTCTTCAGAGAGATCAAATACTTCCATTCTTGGAAGTTTTCAACTTCACCAATATTATCATCAACCTGATGTGATAGATCACTTTGAAATGATAACCTCAAATGGAAATAGCAAAAGATTAGATCTTACCGATTTGAGGTGTCCGTCCTGGTTTCGGAGCGGGCTGATCTAGGGTTTGTCACATAAACCCTAATTTTCAAAACTTGGAATCTTCAATATTTGATTGTATAGACAGATATATCCCTTCAAATGGAGCTATCCAATGTACTCCTTTTCTGAAAACAGTGGAGGGAAGCTCTCGGAATAGGAATCCCTAGTTTTCCAATTTCTTCTGCAGAAATGCCTGTCACTGTTTTTGTGATATCTCTTAAATTACTGCTCCTCTGTGTCTGAAATTTTGTACTGAGGTGACATAACATATCCCTGATCCAAAACCATAGGTTTCATCAGAATTTTATTCACCAATTGGTATTTATGATCCTTTTTCCAAGGTGACCTATTACAGGACTGTTCAGAACAACGTAATTGTATGGAATTCCACGTGTCACTAGTTCATCTTATGAGTCTGATATTTGTACCACCAAAATTATGGTCCATGAAATTTTTGGAACATCTTTAGGTATTCCATTTGGATCTTTGTAGCCCAATATATTGCAATTCTCCCCAGGTGTCCTGTTTAGGGATGAATTCTGGAAGAGGCTGGAACCCTAACTTGGAGGGATCATATCTCCCATAATATAGTGAATATGATGATGAATTGTGGATACAGTGTTCATC
This sequence comes from Pseudotsuga menziesii, assembly GCA_001517045.1. Lineage (NCBI taxonomy): Eukaryota > Viridiplantae > Streptophyta > Pinopsida > Pinales > Pinaceae > Pseudotsuga > Pseudotsuga menziesii. The sequence goes on along the minus strand of LPNX010594928.1, from coordinate 54,897 downwards.
AGAATTTTATGTTCGGCCCCTGCAATTTTCAAGTCCTGAACCTTCTCTAATTTTAGGATATAGAGAATGTACCAAAACTTAGCAGTTTTAGTATTTAGGGTTTTTCTAGCTCGGGGTCAAACTAGGGTTTGACTTTCCTGGAGTTTTACCCAACCAAATTTCTTGATCTAGGTCTCTAAACTTTGGTTTTGATGAGGAGAACAATCCTATGCTGGGCTCACACAAAAATTCCTCTTCTATAGAAAGCCCTAGTTTCCGCATCGAAAACTGAAAATGCTCAAAATCGAATTTCGCTTCGACAGAAAGATGCGCCCTTCAATGGAGAGTCAGCCTAGCATACTTTTGCTGATGGATTGTGGAGAGAGACCCAAAAAGTAAGAATCCCTAGCTTCTGTATCTGCACAATGTATTCTTCTCAGGTTAGCTCTGATACCATGTTAGTTTTTCATCATTCAAGCTAGCATTATGATCTTAGGATCTTTTAAATGAGAGAATAACAAGCACAACAATAAAAAATACGTACATCACAAGAGACAAGAGACACAAAGAGTTTTCCTCGGGGAAACCATAAAGGAGAAAAACCCACAACTTCCTTAGAGATAGAATCAGCACCAAAATAGTAAAAGCCCCAAAATAGTAAGATGATCTCCACACAGCAGCAGTCTCTCTCTCTCACAGTGAGAGAGCTTCTCCTCTCTCACTCATGCGCCCCAATGAGTGAGTGTGAGTGTTGCAAGTGAGATAAATAGAGAGGCTCACTCTCTATTTATATTCTTTCGTTCACTTGAAGTGCACTCCAACATGTCGGCCTCACTTAACAATTACTTACTAGAGACGACATCTCTGGGAGTGTTTAATAACCCTAATGCCCCACCACTTGTGGGGACTTTGCCTCCTCCGACCAATAGGAGGGTAACACAATGGTGGGGACTATTTCCCCAACTTACAATGACTCACCTAGGGTTGACTTCACTAGGACAGTCTAATAACCCTAGTGCCCCAGAACTGCGAGGAATTTAACACTTAGACAATCAGAGGGTTACCCACCATGACTTGACATGACTTGTTTACATTATTGATCCTCCCGATCGGAACATCGGGGCATGACAACATGACTCAAATACATAATAGATACATCCCAGAATAAACATCGGGTTACAATACATAAGATACATAGGTGAATACATTCTGAAGTTACAAATACATCAACACCTGGTTCATCCTTGTATTTTATAATCATTAGTAGTCTTCAAAGGTTCCAAATCCATCCATAAACCAAAGCCAAGTTGAATTGGTGTGGCTTCTCATGCTTTTCCATGTGGCCTCTCTCTTCACCTTCCTTCTTCTCCCAAATTTGAGTAGGAGCCTCTTGGCTTTCTCTAACTCCCATGAGCTCCCTCTAAGATGCTCTATTCAGGCTTGACATGTAAGATATGTCAATATGTCAGCCTTCAATCTGACTTGTGTCATAACCATCATAGAATATCCATCATTAGTGTCATAGATGTCATAAATGTAAGGGGAATCTAGCCAAGTGTCCATGAAACTCCCATTTGGCTCTTCCTCTCCCATGTAAGTTACAATTCATCCCAAATTCAACCTATGAAGTATATGGACAATTATATTAACCTAATAATCCATCCCAAAACATTAAGCCCTCCATAGATTCAAAATTATAAAAGGAGGATGCCATTTAACATAGGAATTCTAGCTTGACTGGGCCCCATAGTCTCCATGTGTCTCCATTTTCCATAGCCATTTCATTTTTCACTTGCATTCATTTAATTAACTCCATTAAATAAATATTTATTCCTTCTAATTTCTAAACACCATTTATTATCTCCCTTATTAACTTCCCAATGTTTCCACCCAACCTAGGGAACTAGTAGGATTGATGGAATTTTCCTGCTATGCAATTATTTGAATGGGGACATTACATTACTCTCCACCCAATATTGCTTCTCCTCAAGCTATTTCAGATTTGGATGCTGCAAAATATTCTCCTCTTCCCATGTGGCATCTTCACTTGATAGATCCTTCCATTGCACCAAGTATTCTTTGATTGTTCTGCTCCTCAATCTTCTCTCCCTTGTCTTCAAAATTTTTTCCAAAATAAGTGTGAGTTGTCCTTCATCATCCAAAGGAGGGAGTGTATATGAAATGACAATTTTCTGACCAATAGCTTTCTTGATACAAGAAACATGAAATACATTATGAATTTTACTCCCTTCCGGAAGTTCCAACTCATATGCTACTTCTCCAATTTTCAGGATTACCTTGTAGGGCCCATAGTATCTTGGCTTTAGCTTTTTTCCTCCATTCCTTTTGAGAGATGTTTGTTTGTATGGATGCAACCTCAAATACACTAAACCATCAACCTGAAATGTCCTTTCCTCTCTATGTTTATCTGCATATTGTTTTTGATGATTTTGGGCAACCTGTGAATTGTCTTTTAAAAGCTTTAAAATTTCTTGGATTTCTTCCACCCAATATTTAGATTTTGGAGCTATACTATCACCAAATATCATATCATCAAATGTAAGTGCATAATAACCATATAATGATCTGAAAAGAGACATCCCTATTGACATGTGAAAGGTGGTGTTGTAGCAAAACTCACCCAAGTGTAGCCATTTTGTCCAAGCTTTTTGCCGTTCTCCCACATAGTTTTGGAGGTAACCTTCCAACCATATATTCACCCTCTGTGTTTGTCCATCAGTTTAGGGATGGTAGCTTGTAATTGGAGCCAACTTAGTGCCCACCAACCTGAAAAGTTCTTGCCAAAAATACTCATGAATCTACCATCTCTATCACTCACAATACTCTTGGGAAGCCCATGCAATCTGAAGATTTCTTTGAAAAAAAGGTCAGCCACTTGTGCAGCAATAAAAGAGGATGTAACAACAAAGAAATGAACAAACTTAGTCAATATATACACTACCACATATATGCAATTCTTGCCCAAATATTTGGGCAAACCGGTGATGAAATCCATCGATATACTGTCCCATTTTTCTCTAGAATGGGAAATGGGTGTAATAAACCAGCGGGGTGTGTGAGTTCTGATTTGTTTTGCTGACATACCTTGCATTCATTCACATGCTTCTGAACATATTCCTTCAGCCCCTTCCAATAGAACCTTTGGTTTAGTTTCCTATTGGTTTTAAATATCCCCGGATGGCCTGCCAGTGGGGAATCATGTGCTTCCTGCAAAACTTTGTACTTAAGATCTGAATCTCGAACCAAATAAATTATTCCCTTATAGTATATCATCCCTTTCGAAATTATGTAGTTATCATCTCCCATGAGTCCATCTAATACATCACAAGTAAACTTAACTTTGGCATATTCAACTAGTAGCATGTTGTTGGTCACTCTATATGCCAGTTAATTAAAACCATCGTGCATAATGCTCAACATAAATTGTCAAACTAGGGAAGTATTTTATTTCAAAGATAACTTACACTATCTATGCTTAAACACTAAGTAGTTGATGACTGAATAAACTATCCTACTTATCTATTTTGTCAAACTTCTCCCATAATCAAAACTAATCTAAACTACCTATCTAAGAATTCAGAATTGCAATTACTTCCTACAACTTCAATCCAGTAATGAATGATTCCTGAAATAAATATCTAAAATTACTTTTGCAAAAAGTTAAATCCTAATTTACCAGACTATATGCAGATCCATTGTGACTAGCTAATACAACCTTAATCTAGAAATGAGAGATGGTAGGAATTGAATTAACAGTTCTAAGCCATAGTCTACCTGAATTAACAAAACTGAGAAAGACAAGTAATTGAAAGGAAACTAAGGGAGAGCTTGACTGTCATAGCTATGGAACACATGCATAAAAGAAGCTAACCTACACAGTCGATTGTCACACCACACTACTGCAGCTTAAAGGAAATGCAAGTACCGAGTATTCAAGGAAACACAACGATTAACATGAATGTTGCAGCTACTGAAACAAATGCATACAATGTAACATCCATACCACACAACTAATTAAGTAAATATATAATTAACTCGAAGATCTCTATGGGATGTAGGGCCCAGCATTCAAATAGAGATGCTGGGACTAACACAAGTTAAAACATAGAGATATGAAGAATCTTGCTCCTTGTATTAAAATGGTGAAATGAAGATACAACCTCTGTTACAGCTTACATAATAAAATATGATATTGTCCAAACCTTGGCTCTGAATACTTCCTCGTACTTATACATCAACAATTGTAACCCTCATCCACTAATATTGGGAAACCATGAAAATCTATGATCTTCAAGCTGCCTTGTTACATGTGCTGTTATAGCAGTAAGTGGAATTAAACAGAGGCAGGGAATATAGGCAATTCTATTTCCTGAGCCAGTAAATGAATAACATAACCAATTCAAGAGAGGCCCGAATGGTTTCTTCTAACTTCAAGCAGTGGTGTGCTGTTGGAGCTAAGTCTGTTGCAGCCGTGTCTGTCGTAGCCATATCTATCGCAGCCCGCATGGAATGATGACCCTTGGTTGGATCTGCAGGTATAGACAGGACTAGAAAGTCACAATTGATAGTGGATTCTCATATCCTCTCTGGACCACTCGGGTTGCTACACCTGTAATATCTCACAACTTGCACTATCTTTGTGAAATCATAATGAGTTAGCATAATGCAAGAAGCAAAGTCCTGATTATAACAATAATAAGCATTAATAAGATGAAACAAGAAATAATCATACCTGTGAAGATGCAGGGCTCAAGTGAGGAAAGAATGTATGTTTGGTGCACAAAATGGAATAAGATAAGACAAATAGGGTATACAATATGTGGTTAAAAAGGGTCATTTTGGGACCCAACATCTCCCCCCAACTTCTCTGTTGCATGTCCTTGTGCAACAACCTCGATTAGTCTGAATCTGAATCTCGAATTGTACCTCGCTTATGGAGAGATGAAAAATTGTAGGAGGGTTCAGGTGACTCCCTCCCATCTAGATATCCATTATGGGCAACCCAATATTTCCAACAATGCCTTTCTTATGCTTTTGTCAATGAAAAATATTCCCTATATGGTTTTGCTGGCCACCAAATAAGTAGGAATTTAAATTTAAGTCCCAACTAGTTAGCTCCACATTTCCTCATACAATCGACGTACCCTTCAACCCTAGGGAGAGACTGTTTAAAATTCTTGAAGCAATAAGGGTCCCTTTTCTTAATTGATGAAGGGGAAGCCTGCTACCTATGCTTACTGCCCTCCCAAGCCAAACGTTGCTACCTAGAAATATAGCTAACAAAAGTGGAGATGACTTGCTTTTGAAGCTCGACCAACTGCCGAGTCTGGATGGGAGATTTAAGCCTCTGTGTTTGATGATTACGAGCAAGGCAAGGGGATTGAGGTTCACACCGAATCCAGAGATTAGAGTGAGCCTCATTATGAGAACTTGTTTGAAATGAATCCTCCCATTGCACATGGTTGCTGACAAAAGAAGCAAAATCTCTAAGCTGGACATCACCTAGGTGAGGAGTAGGATTTGAATATCGGTCCAAGGGGCAAACCATTTCATGTAAATAAATCTCACACAAAATATTGTGCTCGGTGAAGCTACTTTTCATAAAGGTTTCCAAAAACTGGTCTAAAGATACTACTTCATAAGGTCTCACTTCTTTTAGTGCCTTCATCTTAAACCAAGTGAACTGTTCATATAAAAATATAGGATAAGAGGGAGATGGAGCTCTGGAGCACATCAATTCTCGGGAAAGAATGTATAGTTGGTATTTCTCCTTTTGCATGGTCTTGAAATTATTCAACTCCTTCAATTCTTTCTGTACTTCTTCCCAATGGTACTTATGGAATATTAGCTCTTTTGCCCATCTTTCCCTCAATTCACTAATATTTTTCCTATGCTAAACAATGGGAATCATTCCTTGTTGATATCTATCCACCTCACTTTTCCATTTCTTACTTCTATTTTTAGCATTGAGAGTTCTTCTATTAGACCTTGAATCTTTTCCTCTTCTACGTCCTTCTCCTCAGCAGAATCTAAATTGACAAATTCTTAGGAAGATTGCATCCATAGCTTATTATCCAATGTTTCAGCCTAATTATTCTGGATCGGAAGTGAAACAACTTCCTCTTCTACCAGTGGTTCAACAACTTCTGCCTGCCAGTGTACTTCTTCAATCAATTCTGAGGATGTTGGTTCTTGTGTGACAACACCTCCTTCCTAAAACCTCTCTTTGTCAACTTCAACAGCCAATGGTGAATATTTTGGTTCTTGTGTTGCAACATCTTCCTGTGCTCCAGTCTCAGTATCTTCTTGAGTTTCCGCTGGAACTTCTTGGCTCTCGACTATGGCTTCAATAGGGGGATGCAGAGATGCTGGTTCTTGTGTAACAACTTCCTACTCTTCCAGATCCTTTGGAAACTTGGGTTGCTCTTGATTTACTTCCATATCCCATGAGAGATGAGGCTGGTCCTTGATTTTTTTCAGTTTCCCCAGATAGATGATATTAGTCCCCAAATGCTTCAGTGTCCCCTAATGGCTAGGACTGCATCTGTTCATCTTCTCCTAATTCCACATCAGGGATTATGTCCACCTCAATATCAGTTTCCCCTAGTCGAATGGGATTCTCAGCAAGGTTTTTTGAGGATGTTGGTTCTTATGTGACAACATCCTGATCAACTTCAACATTTTCCTGTTGCTGAAGTTCTCCCTCCACTAGTTCTGTGTCCTAAGATTGTTCTAGGGTCATAGTAAGAACTCCTAGGTTTAGGTCAGGGATTGTCTCAACCTCTGGCTCACTCACTTCCAATTGAGTAGTAGCTTCAACAAACATTTCTAGGGTTGTTGGTTCTTGTGTAACAACACCCTGTGGCTGAGCCTAAAACGGATCACCTTCCCTTACCTCTACCTCGAGGATCCTTTCCACTTCTGGTTCTTTTTTATCTCTCAATTCTCCCATAGATGTTCCTCTCTCTTCTCCAACTGTCTGTGTGGGTTTTTGTGCCACAAATGCATGCAGTGTGACTTTGTATGCTTATTGAATAAAGATTTCTCCACACTCAGGGAGAACTAATTTTTTTAATTCATCACCTACCTCAGCTGAAAGTGATCCTTCAATTTGATCTACAGCTTCCACAAGTGTGTGGAATCTCCTTTCCACCTGTTTCTGACATGTTTCCTTCCATATTTCCACTTCCTTCCGAAGCACTTGCACCTCTTCCTTCAACAGACCATTTTCAAACAGAAGTCTCTCAATTTGAGGTTCCTCTACAGCAGGTTCTTGTGGGGTAGCATTTGCCTTAGGTCTTAAGATGGGAATGTGTGCTTCAATGTTTTCCCATTTTTCCCGTGCTGCTTCTGCTGCTGTGACTAATTTGGTTCTCCTTCTTCTCACTGGCCTTGATGCCTGCACCTCCTCCTTTGATATTCTTCTCTTCTTTTATGGTAGAGGGGATTCCAAATCTACAGTTGATGTAGAAGGAATGTTTCTTATTCCAGTGTCTTCTCTGGTCTCTGCCATCTCTGTTTCCTCTTCGATAAGAGTTCCCATCCATTCCAGAGAAGATTCAATGGTGAAAGCCTCTACATTTTCTTATGTCATCATAGCTCCTATAGCTTCATCTTCAAATTTCATAGCATCAAATACTGCTCCAGTTTCAAATTCTACTAACAGAGCCCCCAAATCCTCTATCCCTTCTACAGGGTTTGTTACTGCTGCATCCTCTCCTGATTCTTCTTCTTGGTTCTATGATTCTGTTTCATCCCCTTCTTCCTGATTATCTGATTCTGCCTCATCTTCCCCCCCAACTGAATTGGAGGGAATCTGGTCCTCCTGTTCTTCTGGCATTCCCCCCAACTGGGTTGGTGCCTCCTCTTCTTCCTATATTTGAACACCCCTCAAGAGTGCAAGTGCTTCATACTCTATTGGAACACCAAGTAAAAGTATAGGTCCTTGGTTTATTTGAGGTTGGCCAGTAAACTGTTCCTAGGTTTGGTTTCTCTGATCTAAGGCCCTTAATATGAGCAATTTAATCAGGTCATGATGGGTAAGGGATGGGTATGGGTGTCTGGTCGATTTCACAAATCCCGCCATATGATGCAAGTCTTTAAATAGATAAAAGGGCATATTGATTAAATCCCTATGGCGTAAATGAGACAGTAAAGATAATTCAGAGAAATACATAGTTTGATATCTACCTTCACATGTAATGTACTTCTTCAAGAAGACTGCCACTTCATTCCAGGGATGAGGTAGTGACTGTAATGCTATCACCCTCTTCGCTTGGTGGACCTATTCACCGGGTAGCAGAAACTCCTACATTGCAGCAACATTTCCAATTCGTCTTCCAAACTAGGCTCTTCCACTTTGAGGAAGGCCCATGGCCTCTTCTACAATCTCCTTAGTAACTTCTATATGTAAACCCCTGACCTTTGAATGGATTTCTGTGATATTCAAATAGACCTGCAGAATTGTTTCGTGGTGGAAACCACTTAATCGTTGGAAAAACTCAGTCCAACTAGTAGCTGCGAAGATGGCAAAAACCTCAGCATTTCTGCTCAATTCCTGCATGTTTGTAGGTTTGTGTATGGCTGGGATACCCATGGTCTCTTTCCTTCTAAATGATGGTATCAGTTCAATAATTTACAGGCCCAGTAATGGAGGTTATAGCACAGAGTAATGAACGAACAATTGATGTTGGGGTTGAGCACATTAGGAAAGTTAAGACAGTCGGAAGCAAGGAATCATTAGTAAGATTTGGCCACAAATTAGGAAAAATTTGATGGCCATAAGATGATCTCCAGTACCCATAATATCATGTGGATGGACAGTTAATGAAGTGTGGGTATAATGACAGGTATAAAAAGGAGAGCATGATTAATTTTCTCAAATCTACTTAATTCTTAATCATGTAAATAATCAGAACTGTACCTTAGCAATTATGCGATGATTCATTACTTCTCAAGATAATCCAATGTGTTAAAATCTTCCATGAATTTTAAACATAATTGCGCGCGTGCTGCGATGATGTTCCTTCCGACAAGCCAAAAACTATGTTTTCAACCTTGACGAAAACATAATTGAAGTCATGAGGTGAGTCAGAATCAACAAAACCATGGGCGACAGAAATTTTGGACAAATCTGGAGGAGTCGCAACCCTTTTATGGATAAATCTGGAGAATTTGCAGTCGCAAAAAACATGAAAGGTCTGCTAGAATTGGTAGAGTCGAAACCGTGCGAAACAGAAAAATAGGCAAGTTTTACGAAGTCGCAGCTACACGAAACAGAAAAATAGGCAGGTTTTTACGGAGTCATAGCTGTGTGAAATGGAAAAATGGGCAGGTTTTTACGGAGTCGCAGCTACACGGAATGGGAAAAGAGGTAGTTTTTACGGAGTCGTAGCTGGATGGAATGGAAAAATAGGCAGGTTTTTATGGAGTCATAGCTGCACAAAATGGGAAAAGCGGTAATTTTTATGGGGTCGCAACTGCATGGAATGAATAAATAGGTAGGTTTTATGGAGTCACAGCTGCACGAAATGGAAAAATGGGTAGGTCTTACAGAGTCACAGCTGCGCCGAACTGTTCATCATTCAAATTCTTCTCTTCCTCATGGACCTTTTTCCAAAGCAGGAAATTAGAATAGAGGTTTACAGTCATCAGGCCCAGTCATGACCATTGCTCCTTACGCTAGTTCCTACATAGATTCTTAAAAAAAATGATCAAGCATAAAGAAAAAAAAAACAAGAAGAAATAAAAACAACAAACATCAATTTATTTATGTACAAAAAATTATTTGTGTGGAGATCATAGTGACTTTCTAAATATTGATAGGGGCAGAGAAATATTCCTTTCCTTGCACTAACTGGTATCTCAGACTAGCTGCAACCTGTGAAATAAACGCGTCCCTTGAAATTGGTTTGTGGTACAGTTGTAGCCTGTGACCATTAGCAACTAATGGTGTATGGTTTTCGTCGATGGTGACCAGGCGGACTGTACCATTATCAAACACTCTGTCTATCTAATATGGACCCAACCATCTTGTGCACAACTTACCTTCGAAGTCCCTTTTGAACCTTGAATTGCATAATAATTCCCAGTCTCCTTCAGAGATGATTTTCTTTTTGATGAACCGATCGTGCCAATTGGACCGTTGTTGTTGAATCAATGTTGTTTGATCCACTGTAGCTATACGTTTTTCATCAAGTTCATTTAATTGATTCAGTCTACTCCTCTACGCCTCTGTTACATCAAATTTTACATCCATGGCCATCCTCAAAGTCTTGATTTCAAATTCGATAGGGAAGAAAACACTTTTACCATACACCAAGTCACAGGGGAAGAACCCTATAGTACTGCTCCAAGTAGTGCGATATGCCCATAGTGCTTTCAAAATCCTGTCAGCCTAGTCTTTGCAATGGCTTCTGACTATTTTAGTAAGGATAGCTTCAATAGTTTTATTGGTACTTTCCACCTGGCCATTGGCCTGGGGATGGTAAGGTGAAGTTATCCTATACTGAATATGGTACTTCTATAGCACAGTTTCAAATTTATGTGACAGAAACTGTGGTCCTCCATCTGTGATTATTTCCTTGGGTACTCCAAAATAAGCGAATATTTCCCTGTACACGAAGTCTATTATAGCTTGGTCATTGGCTTTCATCAGCACCAAAACCTCCACCCATTTTTTCATGTAGTCAATGCAAACTAAAATGTAAGTTTTCTTCTTTGAGGAAGGGTTGATAGGCCTAAGAAAATCTAAGGTTCATCTGTCAAAGGGTTCAACCACCAACTATGGTTGCAAAGGAATTTTGTCCAATCTGTTAGGTTGGCCCATTCTCTGACAGTTGTCACAAGCCTAGACGTACTTCTTCACATCCCTCAAAATTTTTGGCCAATAATAGCCCATTATTAGCACCTTATGACCTATCCTTTTATCTACAAAATGTCCTCCACATGGCTCATCATGACAGGCCTTCAAGATATGGAAGAATTCATCCTCCCTAACACATCTTTTGATCTCAAGATCAAGACCCGTGTAGAAAAGATGACCATCTATCCAACAATACCTGGCACTTTTTTGAATAATTTTCCTTTTCTCTCTCTTTGATAAATGTGTCGGAAGCTTTCCCTGCATCCAAGTAGTTAGCAACATCCGCATACCAAGGGGAATGAGCTGAAACTGCAAATAAATGTTCATTTGGGAAAGAATATTCAACTGGTAAGTTGTCATCACTGTTAGTAAAACGAGATAAAAAATCAGCAACAACATTTTATTTCCTAGGTCTGTCAACAATGGTAATATCGAACTCCTGTAATAATAATAGCCATGTAGTTATCCTTGCATTTGTAACTAGTTTGTTCATTAAATACTTGATGCATGAGTGGTCAGTGTGTACAAAGGTGGAATATCCAGTGATGTAATTCCTGAAGTTGTTAATGGAGTAGACAATGGCTAAAAGTTCTTTCTTTGTAACAGTCTAATTGAGTTCAGCAGGAGCCAAGTTTTTACTGATGTAGTAATTTGCATATGGTGCTTGGCCATCCTGCTATCCCAACACTATTCCAATGGCAGTGTCAGAGGCATCTGAAGAAATGTGGAAATCTAGAGCCCAATTGGCCCCCCTTAATATAGGAGTTGTAGACATCCTCTTATTAAGTTCAGTGAACGATGTCTGGCATGCATCATTCCAAATAAATTGTACATCCTTCATCAATAGGGTAAATAAAGGAGAAGCTAGTTTGGAAAAATTTTCTATAAATATTCTATAATAACTAGCATGCCCTAAAAAGCTATGTACCTCTTTCTGTGTTCCAAGAGCGGGTATATTTTCAATTACCCTAATTTTGGATGGATGTACCTGGATACCATCAGCAGAGATAAAGTGCCCCAACACTACACCCTCTCTCATCATCATATGGCACTTTTCAGTGCTCAAATATAGTTGGGTCTGCTCACAGCATGTTAAAACCTTTAATTTTTTTAGTGCCTTCTCAAAGTCACTGCCATACGGGGTAAATTCATCCATGAAAATCTCCATACTGTCATTGACCATATTTGAAAATATGTCAATCATAGCTCTCTAAAAGGTGGTTGGTGCATTGCACAAACCAAAGGGGAGCACCCTGTATGCAAAGTTACCCTAGGGAAAGGTGAAGGTGGTCTTGTCTTGGTCCAAAGGAGCAATTTGGATATGATTGTATCCGCTAAACCCATCCATAAAGGAGAATAACTTCTTCCTAGACATGGTGTCGAGTACCTAATCGATGAAAAGCAAAGGAAAGTGATATTTCTGTGTTGCCTTGTTTAATTCTCTGTAATCTATGCAGACTCTCCATTTCCCATTCTTCTTGGGTACTATCATGAGTGGAGAAACCCACTTGCTATCTGAGATTAGGTATATAAACCTTGCTTCCAAGAGTTTTTGAATTTCCTCCTTCACAGTGTTCCTAAGATTGGGGTCCATCCTTTGTTGTGGCTGGCACACAGGACGAGAGTCACTCTTGATATAAAATGTGGTGGGTGCACAGATTAGAAGGGATACCCTTCATATCTGTGTACTCCCAGGAAAATTCCCTTTATGCTTTTTCAAGAGAGTGGTCAAGCATTCCTATTCATCAAGAGTGAGATTGGGATTGATATTTAGTGTTTTTCCCACCTCTATCTCTACTAGAATACTTTTCCAACTTTTTCAGCACTGGAATTATGTGGGTGTCACTGACTAATGTCTCCTCTTTGAGATTTTATTGCTCTTCTTCACCTAGGGTACTATTAAGGATATGATAAATTTATTTATTGATAGAAGTGCGCTCACTGATGAAACTATTAATGGCATCGTCCTCTATTTCATCCTTGAAAGCCAAGGCCTTCCCTATTGTTAACAGTGGCTGAACGCCCTCTTCTTCCTCTAGCTCCATCCATAATGGAGTTTTAGCTTCTAAACTAGGTCGAGATGGAGGATACAGGGTCAGGTTCTTTGTTTCGGTCACATCTGAGATGGTAATAGACCTTGACCGACAACTAATGCAAGAATATGCTGTGGCTAACCAGGGTCTTTCCAGGAACAGCGAGTGTCCCCCTAGTTGCGACTTGGGTTGTAAAACAAAGAATTCAACATGGTACTACCATGAGTTAATTGAGATGACAAGGGCATCCAAGATTCCCTTAGGTTTTATAGTGGACCTGTCAGGTATTTCTAGAATGGTAGGGGTTGTCCTAATATTGGTGAGCCCAAGTTTTTGTACAGTTTCTATGGTCATAACATTAATGGTTGCACCTAGATATACCAGTACATTTGGTATCTGTGTGTTCCCAATATGCACCGTGACAGTAGGGTTTCCAAGGTCATCATATTTGGTCAAGAGCATTTTTCCCATTATCAATTTAGATAGTTTCCCTATGACATGGATAGTGGGAGGATCTCTAGGTTTCCTACCTGGTTTTCTTACACAAAGGTCTCGGACTGTTTTGGCGTAAATAGGCACATCATGGAGGGCCTGTAACAGTGGAATTTTGACATAAATATTTTTCAACTCTCCTAAGAGGTTAAACTAAGGTTGTTCCACTGATTTTTGTAGTGTTGGTCTTTCAATATTTGGTGGTTCTCTAATTAGTTGTGTAGGCTGCCTTTCAATAGCTATTTCTCTATGTGTTTCAGCTGGTGTCTCGATAGGACTTTTAGCATCCTTGATAATGGGGAATGCTATGTGTGTTATCACCCAAAAAGGGTTCACTACCTCATCTACCCCATTACATGGCTCATTTGTCCATTTTCCCACCATATTTCCATCAAAAACCCATAAAACCATGCAAAAAGCCTCCAAAAGGCTTAAAATGCCTCCAAAAGGCCATAAAACCCTCTTTTCCTCCAAAAATATCCAAAAAGGAATAAAAAATATAAAATAATGAGGAAAAAGAGGAAAAAACCCTAAAAAGCTGAAACCCTAATCAACAAACCCTAAAAAGATGAAACCCTAATCAGCAAACCCTAACCCTAAAACCGCATGGTTTCCAACTATAAATAAGTGATGGAGACCCCTCATTTCATATCCATAATCACAAGTATCCTGCCTCTGCCAAAATTGCTCGTGAAACCCTAGCTCACCATTGAAGCTACTTTCACCGTGAGAGCCCCTTTTGGCCCATTTCCACCATTGGAGAAAGAGAAGAAGTAGCTTGAAGCTCGGAGCCACCGACATCGGACCAGCGCAACGGACTTCACCAACCTCCACATCGGAGGTAACATCAATAAAGATCATTATTTACTATTTACTGTTTTTGCTTAATCAACTTGTTTAAATTTAGGTTTTTATTTCAGTTACAGCTTTTAATTCAAATATCATTGAACTGCTACTAAGGAATCCATTGTCCTTAGTAGGTACTCATTTGTACAAGCTAGGGCGAAAACCCTAGCAACAATGTGGGATGCATATTGCTGGTTCATCCTTTCTTCAGACACAAAGGAGGGAACATCCTCAATGACTAGAGGATCCACTACTCTCCCTGATCACAAGTGTATGTCGTTACAGGGAAGTGGAGTAATGGAGTAAGTGGGAATGTTGGCAGTCTCAAACTAGTGGACTTATTTATTGTTTGGGTTAGGGTTAGGTTGAGTAGGCAACTACGGTCATATAGGCATATTACGTGCATCATTGTTCTGGAGTTGTAGCTGCGGCTGCTGGTACTGCTGGTATGGATGAGGGTATTGTTGGTGAGGAAACTGTTGAGGAGATTGGCTATGGGAAACTGGTTTCTTGGATGGAAGTTCCTCCATGCAGGAGACCAAGAATTGTGTTGGTTTGGTGGCCATGTCCAAGAGTTCCAAGAGTTGAAATTCTGTATATGAGGTTGAGAAGGATGCCATTGATGGTTGGAATAAGGTGAAGGGAATTGTGTATTCATGTGATGCATATTATTCCAATTATTCATATTATTCATATTATTCAAAATTGGAAATGAGTATGGAGTCATACCTTGGTTTCGAGGTTGCCAAGGATTTTTCTTGGGAAATGATGTAGGATGGTTCCATGTCTGGAGTTGATGCCTGTAGAAATTCCTTCACTTAAGGTAGTGAAGGGCACTGCTTTGTATCATGGTTTAGTTCACAGAGTTGGCACACTTTGACCTTGTTATTAGGATTATTAATTCTCCCTTGTCCAATTTGGTCATATGTCTAAATCAGGAGTCATGTCTAAATTGGGAGTCTACCTAGTCTATTTTTAGTCACTAGCACCATTGGGTCCACTTGGCCTAACTAGGGCACATGTTTTAGTTACTAAAGTGTAGGGAACACTAATTGAGGCCTACTACCACTGATTGCACTTGCATGCATCAGTTTAGGATCCTCCTAGACCAATCCCTACAATTTAGGAGCCACTGGGAAAGCCGATACCAACCAAGGTCATTTGAGTTGAGTTGGTGACTAGTCAAGTTGAGTTAGGAGTCAGTTACATTCAGTTCTAGTCCTCTACATTCAATTAGCACTAGGTTTGCATGGCTACATGCAGGAGAGGTGCATTTCTCACCTACCATAGTCAGCTAGCCTCATTCAACACTAAAGTAGACACTTGATTTGTGTTTTAGAACTCCGTTGAACTCCGGTAATGCTTTAGACAAGGTCAGTTAACTATTGAGTCCTCCAACAGTGATTTAGACAAGGTCTTAGTTACCTACAGTCAAGTAGAGTCTAATCAATTCGAATTTCCTCATGTGGATTCGAATTGCATGTGGCTATTTAAGCCATTGTGCTTCATTGTAATTATTATCTAATTACTCTTTGATTAATGAAAAGCATTCACAGTTGCAAGCCATTTTTGCATTGTTTCATTCTTCAATAACTAAGTAAATTGTGTGATCTATCTTGTGAGTTGTGTGTTTGTCCACAGATCTATGTGCTTAATTTAATACTTGTCGAGTGGAAACTCCTTCAGGGGATGCTTCTTCCTACATCTAGGGCAGAATACGCCAAGTGTTAGATCTTGTATTGCTTGCTTCTGCTTCTCCCTCATGACATCTATTTCTGAGGAGATGGAGCTCATCATTCTATTTTGAAGTTATTAAGAATATTTCCTATTTCTTCTCGGGTGGATCCTCCATTGGATGACTTCTGTGTTCTATCGAAGGCATCCCGTTCCAATTTTTCTCGTTTGTTGGTCCTGGAGGATCCTATGGAATACCTTCTGCATAATTCAATAATATTTTCAAAAGATTCCTTCGAGATATCCCCTTTTCCCATCAAGTTCAACATACCTAGGAAGTCTTCCTTAATCCCATGAAGTAGGATTATCTTCAGAACATATAGCCCCATATTAGTCTGTCTAGCCCTTTGCACATTGTACATGAGCCTTTCAACAAAATATTCTAAACTTTCTTCATTTTTTGTACCATATTGAACATCTCTTCTCTTTTATCTTTGGTGTTGCAGTACTCCTGGTATTTCTCCAGGAACACCTGTTTCATTTGGTCCCACATGGTGAGAGTTTCACCACCCAAGATCATGAACCAATGTAGTGCATTATCCTTCAAATTAGCAGGGAAAAGTTTTAACTTCTACTCACAGGAAGTGTATTCATAGCTATGACAGAGGATGCCAAACTCGAAGAGGAATTCATCCAAATCCTATGTGGCCTTCCCATGAAAATGAGGTAATACTGATGGTGATATGTTTTTCATGGGGGCTTGTCCCACTGGCTGTCGAATGGGGAACTGGAGTGTGGCAAATTTCCCTTCAGGTGGAGGATCATTGTCATCGTGATGATTTTCCCCCATCACCTCTTCATGATCTTCGGGTTCACGTCTGTTATTCATATTTTCTTCTTCTCTCTCCTTCCTTTTATTTTTCTAATCTTCCTGCTTCTTATGAAACTGAGTCCACTCCTCCTTTGTCACCTCCTTCCCTTTAATGAGATAGAACACATCTCGATCACCTGCTCCCACAGTACTAACTATGTCTTACTCTGTAGAGACACTTGAGGGTGTCGTAGCTCCTCCTGTGTTCTCCACTGTGGAAACTGATGCTTCCACCCTGGGGGTAATTGGGCTTCTTTTGATGGAGGACCCCTGATGGGGATCTCTAGTAGAGGAATTGGTTCTAGAAACCAGGTCCTCATTGAATGTTCTTCTTCCTAATGCTGGGTTTCTGCCACGACCTCGGCCACATGCAATGTTAGTATTCTGGGGATTTCTGGGGGTTATAGGAATGTCACTCTATACTCTCCTCATATTCATGCAACCCAAAATATGCAAACTTAAAAACTAAAGAAAAATGAATGGATGCAACTACTATAGTGTCCAATAATTGCCTTCCCCAGCAACGGTGCCAAAATGTTGGTCACTCTATATGCCAGTTAATTAAAACCATCATGTGGAATGCTCAATATAAATTGTCAACCTAGGGAAGTATTTTATTTCAAATATAACTTACACTATCTGTGCTTAGACACTAAGTAGTTGATGACTGAATAAACTGTCCTACTTATCTATTTTGTCAAACTTCTCCCATAATCAAAACTGATCTAAACTACCTATCTAAGAATTCAGAATTGCAATTAATTCATACAACTTCAATCCAGTAATGAATGATTCCTAAAATATATATCTAGAATTACTTTTGTATAAAGTTAAATCCTAATTTACAAGACTATATGTAGATCCATTGTGACTAGCTAATCCAACCTTAATCTAGAAATGAGAAATGACAGGAATTGAATTAACAGTTCTAAATCATAGTCCACCTGAATTAACAAACCTAAGCAAGACAAGTAATTGAAAGGAAACTAAGGGAGATATTTACTGTTACAACTACCAAACACATGCATAAAAGAAGCTAACCTACACAGTCGATTATCACACCACACTGCTACAGCTTAAAGGAAATGCAAGTACTGAGTATTCAAGGAAACACAACGATTAACATGATTGTTGCAGCTATTGAAACAAATGCATACAATGTAACATCCACACCACACAACTAATTAAGAAAACATCTAATTAACTCAGTGATATCTGTGGGAAGGTAGGCCCAACCTTTAAACAGAGACCGTGGGACTAACACAAGTTAAAAAAAAAGAGATCTGAAGAATCTTGCTCCATATATTAAAATGGTGAAATGAAGATACAGTCTTTGTTACAACTTACACAATAAAATATGATATTGTCCAACCCCTGGCTCTGAATACTTCCCTATACTTATACATCAACAATCATAACCCTCATACACTAATATCAGCCAGCCATGAAGATCTACGATCTTCAGGATTCTCTGTTACATGCACTGTTACAGTTGTGGGTGGAATTAAATAGAGGCAAGGAATATAGGCAATTATGTTTCCTGAGGCAGTAAATGAATAACATAACCAATTCAAGAGAGGACTGAATTGTTGCAGCTAACTTCAAGCAGTGGCGTGTTGTTGTAGCTAAGTCTGTTGCAGCCATGTCTATCGTAGCCTGCGTGGAATGATGACCCTTGGTTGGATTTGCATGTATAGACGGGACTGGAAAGTCACAACTGATAGTGGATGCTCATATCCTCTCTGGACCACTCGGGCTGCTACACCTGCAATCTCTCACAGCTTGCACTATCTTTGTGAAATCATAATGAGTTAGCATAATGCAAGAAGCATAGTCCTGATTATAACAATACTAAGCATTAATAAGATGAAACAATAAATAATCATACTTGTGAATATTCAGGGTTCAAGTGAGGAAAGAATGTCTATTTGGTGTGCAAAATGGAATAAGACAAGACAAATAGGGTATACGGTATGTGGTTAAAAGGGGCATTTTGGGACTCAACACTTGTCTTTCCAATTTTTAGCAATGTCCATAAGAGAAAAATAAGGTCTTCGAGATAATGCATATGCTACAATGTTATTCTTTCCTTTCACATATTCAATGTCAAAATCATAAGCTTGGATCTTGCTTGCCCACTTTTGTTGCCTTTCATTTAGATCCTTTTGGGTAAGGAAGTGTCTTAGACTATTGTGGTCATTTTTCACCACAAACTTGTTGCCTACCAATTATTGTAGGAATTTGGCCAAGGCATGCATGATGGCCAACATCTCTTTGTCATATATGGAGTAAATATTTTCATGAGGCTGCAACTTTCTGCTCTCAAAGGCTATAGGGTGTGCTGCCGCCTTTCACACACCTGGGGGGGAATGTGGTAGAAATATTCAAGCCACTCGGTGTGTCCTTGGGGGCAAGTCTCGAGTCAAGGCTGTCACCTTGTTCTTGACTCCTCTGTTTAGGAAAAATCCTAACGAAGCCAAGGGGGTAAGACCCTACAAGTTACTAAGGCTGGTTACTTAGATGATGATGGTATTAAATGGGTAAGTTTTTTAGAAGTTTTGATTTAACAATTGTAAACAGCATATAACATGATAAGACAATCACAAATAAGCACGATATGACACCCAATCACAAATAGATTGAAAGAAATAAATAGTTGACCAGTGCCTTTAAATTGAGTCGAAAATAATTAAGAGTGCTTACAAGTTCTAGAGTGAATGTTGTCCAATTTTATCTTTGTGCTTTTTAAATTAATGTGAAAATATGAGTGAATTAAATTAGGCGGGGGGACTCCAGATATACCCGGGGGGTACTTGGAGTATGTCCAAAAGTAACAACCGCTACGGCTACTCGCAAGGAATGTGTGGGATGGATGCAGTCTCTGAGAATATGTTCATAATACACCCACTAGGATGTAACAGAGATCGGCACCTCGAGGTCACTATCCAGTAGTTCCCACATCCTTTGGGTATTTTTCCACCTTTACGGTTTAATTGAGCAGTTGGATTTTTTCCTACAGTGGTTAATTGGGAAATTGAATCCTAATTATTCTAGTGAATCGCATTTCTTTTGATGCAGCTTGACTAATCAAACGAACCACAGCCAAGTGCAGAGCATACACACCGGAGCCTTGTAAATTTTAGTAAATTTTAAGAGCGTGTTCTTGTGAAAAAAATACCCTCTAGGAATTTATTTCGGTCCAAGTGGACCTCAATCGGGAAATCAAGGAGGTGTTAATTTTATTGCTTGCTTGAGAAAAGTAACAATGAAAATAGAAGCAAAAACACACACTACATGTTTTCTAATTAATCCTACCACGATCCTCTTTCACCTTTCAGTTCAATCAAGGATTCATGGGGTAAGTATTATTATTAATTTGATTTCAAAATATGGAATAATGACAAATATTATCAAAGTATACAATCCTGCACAACAAGACTAAGCTAAAGAAAAAAACAGGAAAAAGTGCAAAAAAGTGAAACAGACGTGGATCCCCCCAGGGGGGTTGGGGAGTGGGCTCAAAAGATCCTACTCGAAGTGATTATTTATTATTAAAGGTTACAATATCAGCAAAATAATTTCACTTTGGTCCTTTTTATCTGGGATCCAAAGGCTTACAACAAGCTTACAACAAGCCTAATAAGGAAGCACAACAGTGGGGGAAGCCTCCAAGAAGCTTCGGTTTGCCCAAGAGTCAGAAAACGGGCAGAGTGTGCTTCTATTTTTTGTTTAATCTTCTAAAATCCAGCAATATATTAAAATAAAATGTGCCCAAAAACACTTTAAATTTTTTTTGGGTCACCACAGTAATTACTGGAAAAAAAAGACTAAGTTAAAAATTGTTAAAAAGGAACAATTTAGTTTTGCAAAAAGGAACCAAGGAAAGAAAGCTTTCCTTGGGATCTTTGCTCTCCTTTTGGGCAGCCAATATGATGTGCACTTTCTTGTAGAATTTAAATCTTTAAAGAATGAAAAAAAGAAGAAACTACCTTATGAGCAAGCTTTAGATCTACGATTTAGGCTACTTGCAAAAAGGAATTTCTTCACCTAGATCTATCTTTAAAATTTGATATTCTTCATGAAATTTCAGATCTAAGCAACACAACTCTTAGAAACTAGATCTAAAAATGTATAAGAAATTCTTAGAAGTATATCTAATCATAAGAGGACAGACAAGTAACTAGAAGATTGATACTAATAAAATGGAGGAAGAGAAGGGGGAAGGCCTGTTGCTGGATAGATCTGCAAGGGAAACTTGTTAGTGGAATGTAGAGGGGCAATGCCTCAACAAAAATGTCAAATGTATAGAGGAGTCAAAATAGATACACAACTCGTCCAATCCTTGCCACCTAAAAGCTAAACACACAACCTTGCACAAAACCTTATGAGATCTGGATATATATATATATGAAAAAAGAGACAAGAATTACATGCAAATAAGCTTATTAAACATGTATAATCTAGATCTTCAAACACATATGCTATGAGATACAGAAAAACAAGTAATCTTACTTTCCCAACTACACTCCTATTGATTCACCTGAATCATTCAAGCCAGACAAGGTTCAGATGCATAAATTGAGAGGAAAACCGACAACATTAATAGCCGGAAGACAATTCTTATTCCACACACATGAGAGAATTACACCATTTAGCCTACAAAGATTCTTTATTCCAACAATGAAAATATTACAACAGTATTACAATAGCAATCCTATTCTCTCCAACTCTAAATAACTTCAAGAAGGGAATGGCACCACCACACCACCTATCAGCTCACCCAACTCATCCTGAATGGACAACACAACACAATTTTCCCCATGAGGGAGAGACACGCCCTCCAAACCCTAGTGAACTCATACAGGAGTCAAGAGGGACTAAAACTGATGCCTCGATCAAAGGAAAGTCCCAACAAAAATGAGGAAGGCAGATAGAAATTGATTTCAGTCAAATCGGCTGAGAATCCATTGATTTAGAAACTTGGATTTGCTCCATTACTTAATTAATTTTTAATTAAATTAATTAATATTTGATTTTTTTGGATTTTCTTACCTGAGTGATGGAAAATCACTCAAAACTTAGGAAAAATGGGTTTATGGATTTATCGGGTGCTCCGAGTGTGAAAACAAGTGCCCCCACGTTAAAAACGGACTTCGTATCTGACTTTTATTACATTTTGAAATTTTCTAATTAAACCATTAAAAAATGGCCTAATTTTGCTGAAATTTTTTATTTTCTCAGAAACTAACGAAACTCTAGGGGGACCTAGCACATGTCTATATGACTCAAAATCAATGCCTAGCATGTTGAAAAACACTATCACGAAGGCTCTAATAACCTACTAAGGAGATGACTACCCTAACTTTGGAGGTGTGAGTGAAAAACTCAGAAATTATTAGTCGTTTGTTCAACAACCAATAATAACTGAGGGAAAAAAAAATCTGGGATAGTTGTCTTGATGTTTAATTCCAGGAAGCCGAGCCTTTTATAAAAAAATAAATGCTAGGACATTTTTTACAATTTCCCCAAGGTGGTATGAACATGTGTTTAAAAAAAATAACAAAAAGATCCTAGACAAAGCCTGAATGACCTCTGAATTCTGAAAGGTGAACAATTTTATTTGTTCTACTTTGCAGGCTCACTTGAAAAAACCACCAAGTACAACTTAGGTGGTAACAGGGTGTTGGCCTTGCTTTAGGACATCCCCTACTCCTTCACCTGAGGCATCACATTCAACAACAAAAGGCTTAGAAAAATCAGGTAATGCAAGTATGGGATAACTACTCATTACCTCTTTCATTTTTTGGAAGGCCTTTTTAGCCTCGTCATTCCACTTAAAACAATCCTTCTTTGTCAAATCAGTGAGTGGATAAGTCAACTTGGAGAACCCTTTCACAAACTTCCTGTAGTATGTACATATTCCAATGAAGCCTCTTAATTCTATGATGTTTTTTTGTGATGAGCATTCTAAGATAGCCCTGATATTTTCCATGTGCACTTTCACTCCATATTTCCCAATAGTTTCCCAAGATATAATAGTTCTTTCATCCCAAATTCACATTTAGAAATCTTAGCATACAAAGACTGTTCTTGCAAAGTGTTGCAAGTGCTCTTCCCAAGCTTTACTGTAAATGAGAATATCATCAAAGAAGACTAAAAAAACATTATAAGCTACAAAATATTCTATTCATACATTCTTTAAATGTAGCTAGAGCATTAGTCAACCCAAATGGCATAACAAGAAACTCAATGTGACCATAATGACATCGAAAAGTAGTATTTTGCAAATCTTCCTCCTTCATCCGAATTCGGTGATAACCATATCTAAGGTCAATTTTGAAAAAGTACTTAGATCCAAATAGCTCATCCATGAGCTCATGAATCCTAGGAATAGGATATCTATTCTTGATGGTATTCTTGTTCAAATCTCTAAAGTCTATACACATCCTCAAAGTTCCATCTTTTTTCTTTACTAACACTACTGAAGAAGCATAAGGGCTAGAGCTTTGTATAATGAGTCCCAACTCTAAGAGTTCTTGAATGGTCTTCTAAATATCATCTCTGAACTTATTGGGATGTCTATAATGTGGTATATGAATGGGTGAAGTACCTCCTCCAAAACAATGTTATGCTCAACCCCCCTATCAGGTGATCTACCATGTGGAAGATCTCTGAAAACTTTTTCATATTTGTGCAAAAGTGTCTCTATCTCTTTTGGGTGTTTAAAAACTTTGATTTTTCACTTGGGAGAGGTGATATAGAATTCAACATCCCATTCTATATGCCCATGCTCAATATAGATCTCATACTATTGCAATTTACTACTTGTTTTGGGTAAGTGTGCGGCCCTCTCACAACCCTTAGTACCCCTGTTGAATCTTGAAATTTCATTTTAGGAATTTGATAATTTACTGAATTATCTCCTATAGAAAACATCCATTGCACTCCTAAGACTACATTATTATCAGCAACATCAACCACATAAAAACTATCAACAAAATTATAGTTACCTATGGTGACTTGCATCTTTGGAACCCATGTGTTGCATTGCATTGTGTTGTGACCTGGAATGACAACCGTGAAGCCATCGAATGGTTCACTTGGTATAGTTATTTATTCACCATCTCTGCATCAATGAAATTATGTGTAGCTCCTCCATCTACCAAAATTGAAGCCCTTTTTCCCAATACCAGACCCTTGCATCGAATAGTGTGATCGAGAAGCACTGTTGAAAGTACTGCCATTTTTGCTTTGTCCGGTGAAGGCTGATTGTCTTCTTGTTTTTATTCTTCAGCTGCTGCTTCATATTCCTCCTCCTGATATGAAGTGTGCCCCTCTTCATCCATACCCCCTTCATACCCATCACAGAAAATACTTCTATGTATTGAGCCTTTCCTTTAGCACATTTATGCCTCGATGTCCATGGTTGGAAGCATGTGAAGCACAATATTTTCCTTCGAAGTTAATCCTTGTTTTTGAATTATTTCCTATTCTTTTCAAATGTATCCTTTTTCCAAAACTTCTTATCAAGTGCATCCTTTTTCCAAGTCTTCCTTTCAAATTTTAAGTTAGTATTGGGAGGAAATCTTGTTTAGGAAGCACATTTTGAAGATCTCTAGTCAAGCTCATTGCATCATTTAAGTTAGTAGGCTTGTGGGATTTGACGAAAAATTTTAAGGGATTTGCCAAAAATTCAGTGAAAAGCAATACCAACCTTCCCATAGATACATCAGCCACCTTAACTGATAATCTTTGGAATTCCAACATATACTCAATAGGAGTCCCTACCTGCTTCAATTGTGCTAATTCTTTGAAAGACAATTCTGGATCCTTTTGCTCAAACCTTTCTAATACCCTGTCAATAAATATCCATATGTTTTAACCTGATCATGACCCAAGGTTTCCAGGCCATGGAATCACCATTCATTGGAATCTCCATCCAAGTTCAAAATAGCCATTTTTAAAGCATCTTCTTCCACCATTGGATTCAACTGAAAATACACATCCAATTTTTGCACCCAAGTGTTAGCAAAAATTTGAGGTGAACCATCAAAAGTAGGAAGTGTAACTTTACCTATGGCACAATTAAATTATTTGTTTTTATGTAGAGACTTATTTTCCTCCTTCTTTTTTAGTTTGTTTTCCATGGTGAAGTACTGCTCAAATGTTATACTTCACCTACACTCTTCATCCAATTTAGCCCATTCTTGTGTCATTGTATCAATTTCAAATTGAATGTTATTATCTTCTTTGGGAATAGAAAATTTATTCTCAGTATGCCTTGGTGTGCTCTGAAATTCATGGGGTCTATTATGGGGTCCTGTTCTTGAGAATATATCCTCACCCATTGTCTTCTTTTCTTCTGAGTGTAAACCACTGATGTCTCCTATTACTCCTAATTTGCTTCCAAATTGGATAACCAACTATTCGAATCCTTTAATAATATGTTGGTTCATGTTATTGGTTATGTAATAAAATATAGGTTGTATGAGTTTAATATATTCAACCTTTTCATGATCAGTGGGTCCCTTCCCCTCGCTAGTCATAGTTTCAGCAAAATGTACCTCTTCTTTTACTACTTCTTCTTCAACAAAAACACCTTCAACTTCAGGATCCAAGGGTGGTGGATTATTTATTTGAATCCTTGTTACTACCATCAGGTTCCAATACCATTCTCTGATACCACTTGTAATGTCCCTTTTTTAATTTTTTACCAAAATGCCCAATTTTCCAATTTTTTCACAATTTTGGCTCTTGACTAGTTTTAGTGTCTTGGTCTCCAAATCAGCCCAATTGCTCCCAAATATTCAGATAAGGTGTATGAATGATATGATAACTTAATTATTAGTTTAATTTATTTATTATGGTCCTCCAATCAGTTCTTCAAGTCTGTACTAAATTCTGAACAAGATAGATGATTTTACTAGCAATTTTGGGTTCAAATCCCCCCCGGGGTAAGTGATAGAAAAGGATTCCCAAATGTAAATAAACCCAATAGAATTATTAAATTTAATCATAGGATGTTTATAATACATTATCAGAGACTCATATTCATAACCAATCTAATTCTCATGGCTGTTATCACTTCTTTCAATCATATATAAAAACTAGTTTTGGACCCTTGGGGAAATGAGGTGTAGTTTTCCCCAAATGCTATGAAATTCGACCCAATGGACACAAATTATCAGTTAATTAAAATAAAACCCATAATATACTGTAATTATATTCCATTCATTCATATATCATAAATATTTCATACATCCATTCGAATCCATCAAGATTACAAGAGTTTACAACAAGGTAGTGGGGAAATGGCACGGTTTCTTCATTATTGAGAAATAATACATGATATTTCTTGGAATTTAGACCTGATATATTTATTAAATTAAATATAAGATAATATAAATCATAATACACAATACTGAAGCAAGATAATCTCCCTCAAATAGGTGAATATCTCACTGAGTGCGGCTCACTCCATAGAGCTAAAATATGGTGATAAAACTTGAGATGGAAGGACAAGATGAACTTTATGTGTCCATGAGATTCTGTAGATTGAAAATATAATTTATAACACCATTTAATATCATTGAAATACATGGGTGGCCTCTCCAAGCACCAACTAGGATGGGAATCTTTCACCCTCGAAATTGGCTAAGGCATGAACTAGTCTTCCACTAGCTCTCTCTCTTCTCAATAGCAAATTTCACAAATGATAAAAAGGTTCTTCTCCTGGTTCATCCATATATTTTATAAAAAATAGTGGTATTATAAGGTTCGAAATCCATCCATAAACCAAAGCCAAGTCAAATTTGTGTGGCTGCTCATGCTATGCCATGTGGCCTCTCTCTTCACCTTCCCTCTTCTCCCAAATTCAAGTAGGAGCCTCTTGGCCTTCTCTAAATCCCATGAGAACCCTCTAATATGATATATTCAGGAATTACATGTCAGATATGTCAGTATTTCATCCTTCATATCTGACTTGTTTCATAACTGTCATAGAATCTCCATCATTGGTGTCATAGATGCCATTAATGTAACGGGAATCTAGCTAAGTGTCCATGAAACTCCCATTTGGATTTTCCTCTCCCATGTAAGTTACAATTCATCCCAAATTCAGCCTATGAAGTATATGGACAATATTAAAATCACAATCCATCCCAAAACATTAGTCCCCCCATAGATTTGAAATTATAAAAGGAGGATGCCATTTAACATAGGAATTCTAGCTTAAGTGGGCCCCATAGTCTCCATGTGTCTCCATTTTCCATAGCCATTTAATTTTCCACTTTCATTCATTTAATTAAATCCATTAAATAAATATTTATTCCTTCTAATGTATAAACACCATTTATTAGCTCCCTTATTAATTTCCCATGTTTCCACCCAACCTAGGGAACTAGTAGGATTGATGGAATTTTCCTACTATGCAATTATTTGAATGGAGACGTTACAATAGAAAAGGACACACTAGAGGAATATTTTGAAGAAGAGAAGGTGAGTGATGCTAAAACCCAGTGAAGAGGGTATCAGGTAGAGGAACCATAGGAAAGTGATAGAGGATCTCAACGCAGTGATATTGTGGGGATCCCTTCTATAGCAGAATCAATAGATGATGAAGATATATTGGGAATGATAGAATAATTTAATGAGTTGAGACTTGAGGATTCATCCAGATCCATTAGATAAGAGTATGGTTCATTAGAGTTGTATAACCCCCTTATGTGTCCAATGTTACAGAAGTATCAAACCAAAACTAATACCCCTTTTTTTGTGATTTTTGTAAATTGCTTAGGCATGATTTCATTGTATTTTGTGCATTAAAATTGATGAAAGAGAATTCATCTAATGCTTATAGAGTGCAATGGACTAAAGAGAACAATGGAGAAAGTATAGGTGGCTTTCAAGGAGGTTTCATAGGATAAGGATGAGGATTTGGAGGAGGTGGTAGACAACCCGTTTGATTCAACTGTGGAGAACCAGGGCATGTATCTCAGTTGTATACAAATATTAGAGATTTGTGTGGATATTTTCATAGTACAGAACACAATATAAAAGACTACCTAGATCTGATAGCTAAATGGGAAGATAAAATACAATGTTGTAACATGGTAACACTAGAACTACACGACACTCAAAATATGAAGGAACTTGTAAATGTATAGATTATGAATCAAGGGGGAACAAGAATGGGAGAAGATTGTGGTAAGAAAGGTTATGTTGACCATATTTTAAAAGATAAGATCAAGAAATTAGTGCAACCATTGCATAAGTTTGATGTTGTGCAACATAGAAAGTTCCTACGCGAGGGATAAGAGGTAGGGAAGAAACTTTAAAGCGTGTAGAAGATGTATGATATGATGCTAACATAGAGACTGAGTCTAAAAGTATAATTAGTGAATTCATTTGATGTTGTTGTTAATTTATTGAATGATTTTTCTGTCACAAATAAACTAACACAGATGCTGACAAAGATTCTGGTTATGAAAGAAGTGGATATTCCCATTGCTGTACCACTACCAAAAAGTAAAGTGCAATGGGTTTGGAAAAGAAGAAGAAAAAGAAAGGAATTTAAGATGAAATTGGAATTGGGGGATATGAAATGAAATATGTCATCTTAGAGATGGGATCTAATGCAAACATCTTTCCAAAAAAATCCTTGTAAGTGATGGGGAAACCTAAACTGGTATGGTCCCCTATTTAATTAAAGTTGGTGAATCAATATAGAGTATATATTATAGGTAGATTTGATGATGTTAAGGTTGATATTGATGGAATTAAAAGCAAAGCAGAGTTTGAAATGATTGAAATTATAGATGGATAAGATCCTTATTCAACATTGTTGGGTATTGACTGGGCCTTTGGGAATAATGTGATCTTGAATTTAAAGAAGTGGACTATGTCCTTTGAGTTAAAAGAAACAAGAGTGATTGATATCTTAGATACAAAGGAAGGAGGAAGGTATTCAGAAATGGCAAGGGATGTTATGGAGAACGGAGAAATAAAAAATATCTACAATATCATAGAGAGGAAGAAGGATTATGTAAATCCTATAGCTAATGAATACATCAGTTGGTGTAGTATATGCCCGTTTAATACAAATTCAGGAGAAGCAATGTAGATATGGAAGAGTAGATTGTATGAAGTTCCAACTCGAAGATGTGCAAGGGTTGTTAAATATATTCATTGGATAGGAATAGAACTATGTGATTATCCATATTTAAATGGGATAGGAGTGGTAGAAGAATTTGTAAAATAAATGGAAGAAAAGGTATAAAAACATATGAGGTTTCAAATGACGGATGTAGTGTTAAAGGGAATTCTTGCATGATAATGGGCTTTCCATAATAAGAAGTTGGATATATGGGAGAAAACAACATAGAACATTATCATTATATTTTATCAAGTATATAGAGAGAAATGCAAAATCAGTATAAAGGAACTCATGATCGAAGAGAACACTTTTGGTTTTGTGAGAAGAGGTGGAAGGAGATAAATATTTCGGTAGAATAATGGATTCATCAGTTCATCCACATATTGGATGCAATACCAAGGATTTGATATGTACAAGGACAATCAAGGAGGAAAACAATTTATTGGAAAAAGATGAGAAACCAATTTTGTATTTTTTTCATTTTTTCATCAAATATTATAGGATTGAAGGATAAAATGCATAAGATCAAATATTTGATATTTTCTGAAATATAACCTGACATTTCAAATAAAGTGGTATGCATGACACATAAAATATGGTACATTTGAACAATCCAGTTCATTGTTGGAAGATTTATGAAGAAGGATCTGGAGAAGAAGAGGACCCTAAGAAGATAAACATTCATGAAAGATAAGGAGAACACATAGTACATGATATCAGTACAAGTCAAACTACAATAGAGTATTTGCACCCTATTAAAACTAAGAATTATAACATTGGTACAGAAGAATAACCAAATATGGTTTAATTGGAGAATATTGGGATCAGGAAAGAGTAGTGTAGGTTGTGGATTTACTAAAGGACTGTGAATATTTATTTCCTAGAAGTTTTTATTATTGAAGGGAACTACGGGTTCATTGGGGGATATGAAATTTCAACTAAAACCTGGTATAAATCCTATAAAACAGAGACCATAGAGACTAAACCCAAAGTATAAATAAAAAGTGCTCCAAGAGTTGGACAAAAGTTTGGAAGCAAAGATCATTGTAATAGTACAAGAATCTGATTGGGTTAGTCCCATGGTGGTCCAGGATAAGGAGACACGTGGAATAATGATTTGTGTATATTTGAGAGATTTAAACACAACAAGCATACATGATCCATTCCCCACCCCATTTACAAATGAAGTGTTAGGAACTGTAGGAGGAAGGGAATCATATTCCTTCACAAATGGATTCTCGAGTTATCACCAAGTGAATATAGCATAAGAATATAGAACAAAAAATACCTTTGCAACAAAATGGGGTATTTTGCATATACATCAATTCCATTTGGTTTGAAAATTTCTCTTGCAATGTTTTCCATAATTTTAGTTACAACATTTAAGGAGTTCATGCATATGTTCCTAGAAGTGTATCTGGATGATTGGACAGTATTCATCATGCTCAAAGATCATGTCCAGGTATTGAGGTTGATGCTAGATCTATCATGTAGACAATTGCAAATTTCGTTAAATTTGAAGTGTGTGTTTTGTACACCTATGGGAATCTTTTTAGGACATGCGGTATGAAAGGATGGACTGTTGGATGAACCAACAAAGATTGATTTCATAGTAAAGTTTCATACTCATGCATCAATGAAGACACTATGCACAACACTGGGTCATGCATTAATTATAGAAAATTAATCAAGAACTATGCAAAGATTATTGTGCCACTAGAGAAGTTGTTGAAGAAATAAAACAAGTATGAATCGATTTTTGAATGTTAGAATGCATTTGATATTTTAAAATAGAATTTGATTATTGTACCAATTCTTATTTTTTTAGATTGTTTGAATATTTTTCATGTGCACGTGGATGCTTATTCTATAGCGCTAAAAATAGTACTTGCACAACATGGCAAGGAAAGTATTTATCACCCTATTTCATTTACCAGTAGGAAGTTGTTAGATGCATAGAGGAATTACTTTACAACATAATGAGAAGGCTTAGTGATGGTGTATGCACTAGCAACATTTAGGCATTACTTATTGGGAAGTTTTTTCAAATTATTTACTAACAATTCCACTTTAAAATATTAAGTTAATAAGCCAATATTAGGGGGAAGGATTTGTTGTTAGTTACTATTATTTCAGGAATTTGATTTTGAGGTGGTGATTAAGCCAAGAAATAATAATGTGGGACTGTATCACTTATCAAGGGTGGAATATGGCAAGCCTAAAGGTATTATTGACGATCAATTGTCAGATATGCAGTTGTTTTGAGTGGACATAGTACCAAACCAATTTAAAAAGATAACAACATTTCTATTGATAGGAAAAACATCATAGGACTATATGTTGGATTTATTTTATAATAAGACGGGGGTTCGGTATAAAACACACATATAAAAATATTTCATAATTAAACAATTTTAACCACTTAAAACTTTTAAGATAAAACAAACAAAATTGTGCACAAAGAATAAATAATAATTATATGTATATCTATAGATAAAGTGAATTATTACATTAGTGGGAGGGTACAATCTCCAAACATGAGCACCAACTCCTTTTAGGTTCCAACCAGATCTAATTAACAATTTGTAGGTTATAGGCACCAACCTGAACAAATGTATGTTTTACTATGCAAACTGCAACTCGTAGTTATTCGGCACCAACCCATGTAAGAATGTAACCTCCATTTGTTTCGTCATATTCCACTAAATGGAAGCACCCACTCCCAAATTATATTTACCAGCTCCGACTGGAAGGAGGCTCCAACCCCCTAATTGTTTCACCAACTACCATTGGAAGGAAGCACCCACTCCCTAAATTTTTCCATTTGCAACAGGAAGGAAGCTACAACTCCCTCTTCCTTTCTCATTCCTACATCCCTTATAGGTTTTAATAACACCCACTAGAAGGAAGCTTTAACTCCCTTATCCTTTCCCCTTCTTTCCTCCCTTAGAAGAAATAAGTGCGATATCAAATAATTGGAATATGCAAATTACCTTGTTCGAAAAATGCAACTAGTGTAACTCTTTTGATATGTGTCTTGCCTCTTATTATCTGCGTCAAAACTGTCAATTTCCTTAACTACGATGTGCAACTATGTCTGGTATTTTTCTGCACTCCTGTACTGCTCAGCCACTTTTATGATTTAGAGGTCTTAGTAATGTACTTAGTAAAACCTTTGCACTACCCAAATATGGGTATAATTCTATCTAGAACTCTTCTTGTTGTTCATATTCTACTGATCTATGCAATTTGGTTCTACTGCATAAAGAATCTTTCTGCGATTAATGAGCCATTGATACCCTAAGAAAAATGAAGCTTGCTAGAAATAAATTACCTTCAAGTCTCCATTCTACAAGATTACTTCAACATGTCCATTTATTACTTAGTTATACTCTTTATAACTCAAGACATGTGTCCACTTGTTGAAGGTCCTTTACTTGAATAATGACCCCACTTTTTTGCGTCTTGATCAAGTTATCATATACGTCAGCGTGCCACTTATTACAATTCAACTTTGTGGGTTATGGCACACATATGCCATTTTATTTGTGGGAGTTTTAAACACAAGCTCATATCTCATATTCTTATTCATAAGTCCCGTACCAAAGAGATATTTGCACACATATGCAATTTTTCTGTAATGATCCTTTCAAATCTAATTGGTCATTGATTCACAATTTCTTAAACATTCAAAACAATCGGTGGAATTATAGGGTTTAACTGGTCACTTAAAAAAAGGTTCGAGAGGATAAGTTCAAAACCAAAATGGGAGAGAGAATTGTGCTAGCTTCATATAATTTCCATAATGTACTGGGAACTTTTATGTTTTGAACATCAGCGAGGATGAAGTCTACTCCAAGGCTCTTGGGCACCCCAACACATGCAAACTAAATTTGTTGCTTGGAATTTCCTGTAAACCAAAGGTGAAGTATTTTAAATTATAAGGTATTATAGAACTTATATTTACTTCCATATATCATCATTGGGTTGAATATGTATATTTATAAAGGTCTTGACATGTGTTGGAGATCATACAAGAAAATTACCGCTCCGAGACTACATAATTACCTTGGATTTCGATCTTCGCAATCACTTCCTAAGGGTCAAAAATTATGAATGTAAGGTTTGGGATGTATTTAGTGGGGTTTTAAGGACTTTCAACAACTTATATTTTTGAAATTTGGATCACACGTAGCTTCAAGAATCAAATACTGCAAAACTAGTCAATAATATATGCATAAAGAGCTAGTCTTGGAAATAAGACTCCCAAAAGCCTCAGAGGCTCACGAAATTGAGATAATATATGTATTATAGATTAAATACATTAATTAGAACAAAATAAATAAGGAATATTATATTTATATAAATGATAACAATATTTATGATCCAGAAATTTACAAGACAACTCAACTATAGGCTTCTTACAATAGAGGAACAAAATCCTTCAATGAGAGGAAGTAAAAAGGGGTAGGAATTGTGGATCAGAACCATAGGTAAATTTTGAACATAATATATCACATAAGTACCACTTAATTATATTATATCTCTCCCAGGAAGAGCACAACCATCCTATTGTCTCCTCCTAGCTGAAAAACTGATCCCTGATCACCACAAACTACACAACTCATTACATCAATATTGGAGGCTTGAGTCCTTTATGGAATGGTAGGTTTATACCTGAAAATAAGAATTACATGGATTCATATTTTTCACTCTAATGATATAATAATACTATAATAGTTACTATGGGGAACATCTCCCACAGTTGGCTAATGGCACATCTCCAAATCCTAGAGAAGCTTAGATCTTTCGCATTCACAAACTTAGACTGACAAAAGATGTGAGAATGGTGCTCTAGAATTTATTTATAGAAAATATGTCTTCTTGTACAATATTCCTTGACCAATGCACCCACATTGACTGAATATGAAGTTTCCTACGTTCCTCTTCCTTTCTTTCCTACTTTTCCATTGATTAACTTTTTTTCCTTTAGCAACTGCTACCTCCTTGTTTTCCTATTGTTTCCTTATTTTAATAACTGGAATTCATTTATTCCTTTTAGAAACTAAACCCTCATTGCTTTCTTAAAGTTTCATAATTTTCATCCTATCATGTTTTTCTGCACTTTCCTTCTTTGTGTACTACTTTTTTTGCTGACTTCTTTTGTGCTACTTTCTATAATTTTTTCCGTCTTTATGGATATTCTCCCTTTAATTACTCCCAATTACCATTTAATATGACAATTCATTGGGTCCATAATCTTCATGCACCGCATTAGCCACCTAGCACATCCACCAGGGTACAAAATTAAATATAATTATAATATATAATCATTTATAATGAAATATTTGTAATCCTAAGTTTGAAGTGGCATACAATGACATTATTATTAATCAAAATTAACCCCTCCTAGGATAGAAACATTAGGAGTTATATGAGAAGCATATTAAGATGGAGACCATATGGAAGATACCATAGTAACAAGTTATCATCTGCATCTGCGTGCCACATATCGCAATTCATATTTGTAGGTTATGTTGCACATATGCCATTTTCTTTGTGGGACTTTTACACATAAGTTCATATGTCATATTCTTCTTCATAAGTACTATACCAAAGAGGTATTTGCACACATCTTCCATTTTTCATATTCTTCTTTCAAGGTTTTTATAAGCACACATATTGTTGACTATACAACATCACGAGTCATTCTTCAGATGTGTGAGTAATATCAAGTTGGACTTGTGAGTCATATAAAGTCCTATGTATCCTGATATGATTGAGGTGGTGATGTTGTATTGTAAATATTGTGAGTAATATCAATCTGAGTCTTGTGAGTAATATAAATACTAGACTTGTGAGTAATATCAAGTCAATAATTCTTATAGATGATACCCTATGAAAATGGATATCCAATTGTGGATATGATCTTATGTTGTATCAAGATTAAATTCTTGTATTGTATTGAGACTGTGGACCTCCATTTGTTAATGTGGTTATACTATGTGATATATTACTAGTCATGGTCACTAAGCGCTATAAGTCTCATTTAGGGATTAGCTTCTCCTAGAGTGAATTACTTTATCATATGACTATATGGTCTGGGGTAATATATATGATCATTAATATGAATGGAATAAATCTTTTGAGTATGATATGATAAGATAGATACAAAATATGCATATGGACCATGCATTGATTATTTTATGATAATGAGATAAATCATAGAGAAAGATAATTTGAATTGCCCATGCAAATGTTTGAGTGAACTCAAGTTATAACAATTCAGTAAAATATGAATGCCTCAATCAATGCCTAATTCAAAGCATCAATTGAACTATTAATGAATGTAATTAGTTAAGTAAGGAAGATTTTAATGTTCATCAATTAGCATGCATCAATTAACTAAAGAGATCCATGCAAAAGTTAATAATATAAATTGTGCATGGATGGAACTAAGAGTGAAGAGCTTATGACACTTAAGTTAGATTGTTAACTCTGCTCAAAAATCAGTTAACAGTTAGTTAAAGTAAGTTAACATTCAGTTCAAGTTAGTTAACATTCATTTCAATTTAGTTAACATTCAAATCAAGTCAGTTCACTTTTAGTTGAAGAAAATGAACATTCAGTTAAATATAATTGAGGAAAGGAAGGGTGCTAATGTTTGAATAGGTGGATTTCTAGTTATATCCTCCTTGTGAATGCACTATGTGGTGCTATCAGTGTGTTACTGAGCCTCCTATGCACTACCTTCTGCATGTTAGGTTTTTGGCTTGCTATTAATATGCTAGGCATATGGAAAGTTCAACACAGTTGTATGCAATTTTTTTTGTAGGGTTACATTAGATCCCGATTCTCTACTGCTACGGTGATATCTCTTATCAGGAAATATTCTTATGTGTTGTAAACCATTCTATGCAAATCTATATATCTTACTCAAAGAATTAGTAGGTTTTTCATCCTCCATGTTTGGAGGGTTTTCCCAGGGTATATCTTATCTCTCATGGTTTATTCATTTATATGACTGATTTATGGTGCTGATTTATGTGGCTGATTTATTTATGAGATTCATATGTGGTTGATATAAAGGTTCATATGTGGGTGATTTATGAAATTATTAAGTGATGAATTTGTTTGATAAAAGTTTTAAAGTTCAAGAATCTACGATTTTGCTCAAACATCAACATGGTATCAGAGCATAGGGCATGAGAGATCTTTGTTTTGTGAAGAAAGCTAATCCTATGTAGGTCTTGAAGATTTGAGCAAAATATTGCAACCATGACATCAATCTGCATTCGACAATAAGACTGCCTCGAAGGTACTTCCAACTTCAACACATGGAAGGAAAGGGTCTTGAATATTCTTGAAGAGAATAACCTTTATGTTTATGTGTCCATAGTGGTAGAGGAACCTAACAAATCAAGGGAAAATAAACCTCAAGAAGAATCAAGCAAAATCCAAGCTTAGAATCTCTGATTCGGTTAAAGACAATCCCATGTCCATGATGATTTTGTTGAAGACCACAAGGGAGTGTTTTGATACACTCACCAATATTTTCAAAAAGAAGGCCTCGATTCAAGAAGAGGGGTGCATCCAAATAAAGGTTATGTATAGTAAAGAGGAGAATCTTTTCCTTGAAACAAGAATGAAGGAAGGGAGAAATCCTTTTACTTCAAAGAAGCTCTTCCATTTAAGTGAATAAAGAAGGACTCTGGTTTTCTCCACAAGGGTGAAGAGATCAAGAGGGAGCCCACATAAATCAATAAAATATGGGTAATTTATATTTTGATTGATATATGTTGTTATAAATCATATCTAAAGGTTTTTAATATGTTTCATGACTATGATATAGATACTTGTATTCCTGGACTTTGGAATTGTGTTGAGAATATACATTACTGTTTGTCTTTTATTAGCATATTGTCTATCTCATGAGTCCATATTATGTGATATAACATAGGAATGATATAAGACTTATGTAGGACTGATATATACTTATATAGGACTGATATAAAGCTGAAAATATCCTTCATAAGACATGTGATAGAGGGATGCATGCTTGCTTCATGAGTTGTGAACATAGGACTGTATGATTAGTCATAATAGATGAGATAGAGGGATTCATGCTTTATTCATGAGATATGAATATTGGGATGCATATTTCCTTCATAAAATATGATTTTTTTAACTGATATAGGTTTGAAAAACATCAAATAAGATATGAATGGTGTTATGTGAAAACATTGATTTAGTCTATGTACATAACTGTGTGAACCATTGCCAATATGTTGAAAGTTTTCATGTGATTACATTTCTTGGTTATGTAATGTTATTAATCATTTGAATAATTTTTCTTGTAGGGAAAAACATATTCCATGAACTACAAGAAGAGAATGATAGGGAGTCATTCGGATTGCTAATCCTAAAAAAGAGTAGATGGAGAGGTTCCTATGTTTCTTAGGAAGAAGATAAAATAAAAGCCCTAATTCTATTCGAAGAAATGTAAAGAGTCCTGAAGGTAATGAATTTATCCTAGTTATATTCATATATATGTTATACATAGAGGAGTATGAGTCTCCATGATGGAGGACTCAAATTATGATCCTCACATCCTAGATGTAGAGGGAGAATCTACATTTGCTATCTCCTAGAAAACTAGTGGAACTGGTTTATTAAACTCTTGCTACGTAGAAACTTGCATGGTGCTCATATTCAGAAGGAAGATATATGTAAGAATCTTGAATGTTTCTTAAGTTTAGAGGTGTAATAATCATTGGATAGTATTTTTCTTCTATTGAGGAAAAATGTTTTTTAGAGTTTGTTAGCACCTGTGCTAAATTTGAATATTTTTACAAATGCATCCATGCTAGTTTCCCTGTAAAAGAGTAATCTAGTGAAAAACGAGGGGTAGGGGAAAAAAAATTTCATGTCCTATGACCTAGAGATATACAGAAAGGGGTTTGAAGTTGCTCGAGAGGCTTATTCCTAATCCTGAATGTCAAAACAATAAAAAAATCCTTAGATGTGACCTTGGAAATATGCCTAAGTAAGAAAAAGTTGATTAAGGTCAAAAGCTGACCGATATGGATGACCTGGATGCAAAGCGTAGGAGTTCAAAGGCCATAAATCAATTCTGCCAAGGAAAAATCAGGAGCAGAAAAGGCAAGTTTCAGGTGTAAAAAGTGATAAAAACCGACTTCTACTTTTCGCAGTCCTAGATTCAACGGCCCAAAAATTTTCCACATAGGATTAATGGGCTGAAATGATCACATAGAAAAAGGGTAGAATTGGAGGGGCGAAAAGTGGAAAAGACAAGAAATTTGGTTTTGAAAGTTGGAATCCCAAACTTCGATTTTCGCAGCTCAAGATTTGACCGTTCAGAGAACTTCCGCACAGATAAATGGCTCGAAAAGGTGCAGAAGGGTGGAAATTGGAAAACGAAAATATAAAAATTTTGGTCATGAAAATTTGAAGTTTCGCGATCCATGGGATCAACGGTTTGAAGAGTTTCCATGAAGATCAACGATCTAGAAGGGAGTGGAAAAGCTAAAGGGAGGAAAGCAGGAAAGACAGAGGTTTGGTCATAAAAAAGCAGAGATCCCTCTTTCCATTTTTTGCATCCTGCAACTTGATCTCAGATCAACGACTGAGAATAAATCATGTGGAGATCAATGATGCGGAAAGAAAGGGGAAGAAAGGAAAACATCAGAAAGCGGAAGACATAGGATTTTGGTCGAGGAAAAGTAGAATCTTGCCTTTTGATTTCCGCAGAACTTAGATCAATGGTGGGAAAGATATTTGTCTAATATAGATGATGCAGAAAAAGGAACATGTGCACAAGGTAAAATACTTCCTGATATGTGAAAACTGGTAGGCCCCGTAGCTTTCAACTACCCAGATCGTCCTTGATTTTAGATCTACGACAGAGGTTGATTTCGATGATACAACATGCATGAATAAAATAGTTATCCATATCAGCGGAATTGTTTAAAGACCTCCATGTTTCGATGTCTAGGATTGAGGATGAGGTAAGATCAACGATGAAGGTTGATTTCATTGATTTAACATGCGATGAAAAACAAACTTTTGAAATCAATGAAATTGGGAACAAGGTCCAAGTTTCGATGGATCAGATCAAGGTTTGATCTAGATCCACGACCGAGAAAAAATTCTGCTCATTTAAAGTCTCGTTGATTTAATTCTCCAGAATTCAACAGAATTTTACAAAACAAGCAGGTTCAGACACGCGTCTTTGTATCCTAGTTTTGAATAAAATATCAACGGTCTAGAATCAATTTCATAGATGACGATGCATGCATATATTTGAAGTCATTGCAAGTTGTTGAAGGTGTTCTAAAATAGTCCCTTTCATCAAGCGAGCTTGCATCCCGGACATCGCATTGCCATTTTAATCCAGCATGCACGTTATCCCATATTTCTTGTTTTATGTCTAAATCATGGCGAATTTGCCACCTCAGGAATTTGTTAGGATTTGAAATAATGATTCAATTGATGCCCAATTTTTGTAACTGAATTTGGATCTATTTCAGGGTTGGTCTCAGGAGCCCATACAAATATAAATATAAGCTCTATGGAGGAGTAAGGGTTGGACTTTCATTTTTTGAATCCTATGTGCTCAGATTGTAGCTTTGTAAACTTTCTTGGAAGCGTTAATGAATAGTGTTTCTCTGAGTTTCTGAGATTCATCATGGTGTTCATATTCATTTTGCGTTTCTTGTTTGCATCATATTCATATGTGTAAATTCGTGCTAATGCTTTCTAGTCGTATTTCAAGAATTCATTTTATTAAGTGCTCCTCTCATCAAATATATGATTCATAATGTTCCTGTAGTGATTGTTGTGGAATCAACCCTTGTTAGATGCTCCATTTCTGTCAATACCATTATTGTTGTTTCTACTAAAAGTGTTTTCAAGAGATTCATTCGTAGATAGGTGGCTCTTGCTGCACTGGATTTTTTCTCCTTTCTCCTACCACCACTTGAAGATATTTGACTAAATATTACACTAGCTTTTCCTCAGATTATGAAAGGGAAGATCATTGCTCATTACTTACTGTAATATCCTTGAATGATTAAGATAGTGACTCCATTTCCCAATGGTGTTTGTTATCTTTATGTCTTAGAATATTTAAATATACCAACAAATCTATTCCCATTAGAAATCTATCCTTCAGAATGCTTGTTTAATGCCAATTGTGTATGTGAATGTTCTTGTGACAAAGAGAGATCCCTCTATGTCTGTATAGGCTAGAATACAGTCTAAATATTGGTTTGAAAGGGTTACCCCAGTGATATCCTACCACAACCATAGGAGAATGATTTGGTGATAACATATTGGCATTGTTTCCAAGGAATAATCACTATTATCTCCGTGGGAAAACGACATTTTCCTAGCTCTACGACCTAGCTGAGCATTAGGTCTTAGACACAATACTGGTTGTATATGCTCTAGAGACTCCAATCAAAATGTTTAGAAGGAAACTCTACTAGAAATAATAGTGACCAAAAGAGATAATACAATGAGAAATCCTGTTGTCGAGTCATTTCAAGAAATATTTGATCCAGGGAGCCTGATTCGAAAAGCCAACAAGCTACAGAGGTTAGAAAAAAATTTCTCTTCACTTGCTGAAAGTGTTGTTTCCATTACTAATATATCTGAACATTGTGGTGAATAATTGGAGCTAGTTCTTCCTAGGACTAATTCTGAGTCCAGCCTATCTGAAGTTATCTTGGACCCCTCCTCATTTGAATTCTCCCTTACATCCTAGTCTCTTGAGATCTTAGAGTCTCTGGGTGGGAATTTTTTATCCTTGTCTGAGCAAGAGTTCCCCACACTTACCTCTGATTTATCCCTATTAAATTCCTCTTCCGTAAGGTAGTTTATCGCTGCGTATTTGTCTCCCACTTCTTCCAAGCAGAATCAGCATTCATATTTCAGTTTCACAACTCCCCACATTCCTACAGTTCCTCACAACATACCAATTTATTTCACACCCGTATTAATCCCCCTTGTAAACCCTGTTATACCTCCAACGATGGAAAATAGATTTTCCCCTATACAGCTTCCTGCTACTCTCCACGACCTCCCTTTGGGATACTCCCAAAGGATAAAACAATTCAATGGGGAGAGGGGGTATTCAGCTGAGGAGAACTTGGGATGGTTCTTAAATTGGATAGACCTAGAGGAAGTGGACCATGATGATGTTAAGGTCAGACTGTTTCTCAAATTTTGGATGAAGAAGCGAGAAAATGGTACAAAAATCTCCCAGCCGAGTCCATTATGAACTTCCAAGCCTTTGAATATTCTTTCAAAGTTAAATGGGCAGATAAAAAAATCCTAAGAAATATCTGTCCCAATACCACTCCATGAGGAGGAGGGAGAGTGAATCTATCTAAGACTTTTTTTACATGTTTGTGAAGGCCTATAATGCTATCCCTGCTTAGTTTAAACCCCCACTGGTTCTTCCTAGCTCCAATATGATAAATCTTTTGATAGTGAGTTCACCTTGTTGCTGAGATAAATAAGATCAGACTCCTTAACTGATATGATGAAGGATGTCGTAGAGGTATAGGTGAACTTGTCTACCACTAGAAAGAAGAATAAGGATGAGGGAGGATGGAGAAGAGATGAGGGAGAAAGAGGAGAGAGAAGAAATGATAAAGATCTTGAACAACCCTCCACCTCGAGCTCACAAGAGTGCAGGATGGATACAATGATGAGAGCCATGGAAAGGATGATGGAGAGACTCATTGCGGATAATAGACCACCTCCCATGGAAAACCAAGAGTAACATAATAGAAATCAGAATGCTAGAAGGCCAAAAATTCTCCAGAACAGGCAAAGATACTAGCGAAACCCTCCCGATCCACCCATCAGGCCTCCATTTCAAGAAAATTATGTGGATCAAGATGGGGAAAATCAAGCTATAGATGAAATCCATCACCTAGACTCTAACTCACCCACCACCTTTTTGACCAAAGAATAACACGATAATTCTTGTCTTGAAAGGGGAGAGATGCCCCCAGAGGAGACAAAGGACTTTAGGAGAGGATATCAAGTTGTTGTCATGTTTGTGCAGAGATAGATTGGCCTGAGAAG
Source organism: Pseudotsuga menziesii (assembly GCA_001517045.1). Lineage (NCBI taxonomy): Eukaryota > Viridiplantae > Streptophyta > Pinopsida > Pinales > Pinaceae > Pseudotsuga > Pseudotsuga menziesii. The sequence continues at coordinate 12,844 of LPNX010594928.1, read as the reverse complement.
CAGAGATGTCCCTGTCATGAGAAATAAAGATGTAGGAAATAAGGCCTCTATAAGTAAATCCAAAAATGACACACCCCCTAAGGATAGCTCCAAAAATGTGGGAGAGCCCAAGGGGAGAGAAAGGAGAGAAGATAATCCAAGAAGTTTTGATTAGGGAAAAACTTCTTTCATCCTAGAGGTTGAAATTGCCAAGATCAATATCTCTATCCCTCTTACTGAATTGTTGAAAAACTATGAATACCATTCCAAAATTGCCACAGTATTGAAGCCTCGAGGAGAAGTATCTGAAATATTGGATTCTATGAACCTGCAAGATGATAATATTACCATTATGTTAGGATCCCATGTTGATGAGATTTCTGGTGAATACCTTCCCCCATTCTATGTCAGTCTGAAATCCATAATGCCATCCTATACAATGCCATGCCTTATTCAGGAACCTCCCACAATCTGATGCCCAAGAGAATCATGGATGAACAGGGATTGGAAGTGACCACACCATACAAAGATCTATTTTATTTCAATTCTAAAGAAGTTAAGTTCCTAGGATTCATCAAATATTTGGTCATCTTTATAGCCCAGATCCATGCCAAAACCCTTTTCATGGATTTAGTTGTGGCTGACATCCCTTTGAAGTTTGGAATGCTGTTGTGAAGATCTTGAGAAGCCAAATTGAAAGGTGCCCTCCAAATGTATATGTCATATGCCACTATATGTGTCTTTGGGGTACAGAGAAGGATATTCAGAGATCAAAAGTTGGCATCCATGGTGACCAGTGCTGAGAGTGCACACAACCACCCCATATATTCGCTGGACACTGATATGGGATCAACTATTTTCTTTACTGAAGGGGATGAAGACAGTTGCAGTTCACAAAACACTACCTTTGTTCCCACTTAGGAGGAGCTGGAAGGGGTGTGGGATGTAATTTTTGATGGGGCATCATGCAAAGAAGGGGCTAGAGATGGAGTTTGGGTAAAGCCCCCAGGAGGAAGAGCTTTGAATTACTCCTATAAAATTTCCTTTGATTGTACAAATAATGAGGCAGAGTATGAGGCTATGGTGTTATCCATTCATATCCTAAAGGATTTCCAAGTCAAGAGGGTGATGATACATGGATATTCTGAGTTAGTAATCAAACAAATGACAGTTGATTATCAGGCCAGACATCCCAGGATGAGGAGCTACAGAAAATATTCCCAATACCTGATAAATTGTTTTGAAGAATGCAATTTTAATCTGATCCCCAGATTACAAAATTGTGTAGCTAATTCCTCGGCAATATCTGCTACTGTTTTCAAGGTTCCCATGCACTATAGTGGAAAATATGAATTTGAATGTAGGAGCAGTCCCTCTATCCCAAATAATGTCAAGAGTTGGAAAGTTTTCGAAGATGACAAATAGATTCATAAATTCCTCACTCTCACTGGGGAGTTTGATGGTTTGAACATTGATGAAAAAAATTCCCTCCTAGAAGGGCCTGCTCTCGCACATGAATCCCTATCAAGATAGATTGACACTTCAAGAGAAATGCCACAGGTTGAGATTGCCATCCCTACTGAGCCTACTGAGATTTGCAAGTCTGAGGAAGCTTGTGAGCCATAATTGCAGGAGATTGATGGACAATAGGAATATGTGAACAATCTCAATGGCAAGGAAAACCTCCAGCTAAAGGGTAACTCTATTCCCAGAGGCTTAGTTCCTTTAGAAAATATTTTTGATCCTAATGATGTTTCCAAAGAACCTGATCTTGTCCCAAGTTGTGAAGATGTGGAATATGTAAATATTGGGACAGAAGATCATCTTAAGCTCATAAAAATATCAAGAACACTCTCATCAAAGGCCAAGAAAAAATACATCTCACTGATGAAAGAATACTCAGATGTTTTTGCTTGGAGCTATGCTGACCTCAAGGCCTACAACACAAGTATAATCCGTGACACAATACCAATACAAAATGATGAGATACCTTTCAAGTAAAAGCTGAGAAGGATGAACCCCAAGCTACTGCCCTTGGTGGAAAAGGAGATCAAGAATCTATTTGAGGCCAAAATCATTGTGGCTGTCATATTCTCACGCTGGGTGGAAAATATGGTCCCGGTTAGGAAGAAGAATGGGGAGATAAGAATATGCATCGACTTCATGATCTTGAACAGAGTTTCTTTGAAGGATCATTATCCCCTTCCTAAAATGGACCATATCTTGCAGAGGGTAGTGGGTTCCCAAAGGATCTCCACCTTAGATTTTTTCTCAGGATATAATCAGATCGTGGGGCACCTAGAAGACCAAGAGAAGACAACTTTCATCACAGCCTGGGGGGCCTTCATGTATGAAAAACTACCATTTAGGCTCATGAACGCAGGGGAAACCTTCCAGTGGGACATTGACATAGATTTTGCTAATGAAAAGGACAAAATTTTGGTCATCTATATGGACGACATCAGTCTTTTCCAAATCTGATGAAGAACATATCGCACACCTACTAAGAATGTTCAAGAAATATAGAAAGTTTGGCATCTCCCTGAATCTGAAAAAGTCATTCTTTGCTATGAAAGAAGGGAAGCTGCTAGGGAATATAATTTCTTAGGAAGGCATCAAGATAGATCCAAAGAGGGTTGAGGTGATTCATAAGATTGACCTCCCTCAAAATAAGGTGGAGGTTTAGTCCTTTCTGGGAAAGGTAAATTTTCTGAGAAGATTCATTGTTTCCTTTGCTGAAATCATGAGGTATATAACCGATATGCTGGGAAAGGATAAAGATATCAAGCGGAAACCCAAAGCCAAACAATCCTTTGAAGACTTAAAGAAGGCCATTTCTTAAGCCCCTGTGCTAGCCAGCCCTGATTTCTCCAAGGAATTTCTCATACTCTCTTTTTCCTCAGAGCACACAGTAGCAGGAGTATTACTATAGAAGAAATAGGAGGGACATAAGCATCCCATTTCTTTATACAACAAAACCCTTAGGGATTCTCCTCTTAAATAAAATATCCTGGATAAGAAGGCTTATTCTCTAATGTAGGAATTAAAGGAGTTCCAAGTGTACATCCTCCATTCTCACATCATTTCCCATGTTCCCACCAGTTCTGTGAAGGATATCCTAACCCAACCAGATCCTAAGGGTAGAAGGGGAAAATGGATAGTAGTCCTACTTTAATATGACCTGGAAATTAAGCCCACAAATTTGATAAAAGGCTAGGGACTAGCCAATATCATGGAACACTCCAACTGTGATGTTCTCATCCTACATATGATTGTTGAATTGTCCAAAGAGGACCAAAACCCCAAGGAAAATCTAGAGCCACTAGTGGTAGAGAACTTCCTATCATCCCCATGGTACTCTAACATCATCTTTGTGCTACAACATCTGCAAGCTCCATAGGGTATAGACAAAACAAGGGCCAGATTCGTCAAACAGAAGGAAATGAGGTTTTTCATCTTTAACAAGAAGTTGTATTTGAAAGAGCCAGGACGAGTCCTACTGAACTACATGGATGAATAGGAGGCCAATAAGCTCATTGAAGAATTTCATGCAGGAGAATGTGGGGGGAATCACTACTGGAAGACCACGATAAACAAGATCACAAGGGAAATATTTTATTGGCCCAATATCTTTTCAAATACTCATAAGAAGGTTGTTGCATGCCATAAATATCAAATTTTTGAAGGAAGAAGGAAACTATTGCCACTTCCTTTGAAACCCACACAAGTTGAAGCATCTTTCCAGCAATGGGGAATAGATTTTATTGGGGAAAAAAATCCATCCTCCTCAGGGTAGCACAAGTGGATCCTCATTGCCACTAACTATTTCACTAAATGGATCGAGGCCATCCCCACAATACAAGCCACTGAGACAATGATCATGCAGTTTCTGGAGGAGCATATCTTGTCAAGTTTTGGGGTTCCTAGGAATATAATCACTGATAATGATGTAGCTTTTAAGTCAAAGAAGATGGTTTCCTTTTGTTTCAAATACCAAATACAGCTAGGGAATTCCATGGCCTATTACCCACAGGGAAATGGTCTGTAAGAATATTCGAACAAGAGTCTTATGAGGATCATAAAAAAGCTGCTGCAAGATAATAAAAAATATTGGCACACAAAGTTGATCCATGCTTTGTGGGCTGACAGAATAAATGTGAAGAATTATATTGACACCTCACCATTTCAGTTGGTCTATGGCTCTGAGGTAATATTTCCCAGTTCCCTGATATTTCCAGTGATGATATTGTTGCAAGAAGAAGATGTTGAAACTCACCCAACCCAAGGAAGGATATATCAGTTGGTTGAGCTGCAGCAGAAAAGGGAGCAACTTTTTGATAGGACTCAGGAATTTCAGGACAACATGAAAGAGATTTTTGACAGATGGACAAAACCTGATGATTTCCAGCTGGGGATGTAGTGTTACAATGGGATGCACTTCATGAGGAGAAGGGGAAGCATGGAAAATTTGATCACCTATGGAAGGGTCATTATAAAATTGAAGCCTTCATAGGAAAGAATGCATATTTATTGGAGGATATGGAGGGTGTTCTAGTATCTGGAGCTCCTGTAAATGGGAGGCTCCTCAAGCACTACTTCTTGTAGAGTAAGTTCAGGTCTTATGTAATTGTATATACCATTTTATTTTTAACATTGCATGTGTGGCTAGCTCTCTGACAGACTTAAAGCTCGAGGTGAAGGCAGTAAGGTCCATGGGAAGGGATATCATTTCTTTATTTTATTTTATTTTCAAATTTGAAGTTAAGGACATGTTGCAGTTGCAACTATTTCCCAAAATTCAAAAAAACTTTGGGACCCTCCTTTAATTCATTTTGCGCGGTTTTTGTGGTTTTACTTGATGCTTGAATGAAGATTACTTTTATGTGGGAAATGTTTTAATGTTTGAATTGATTTTTGCCTCGCCGTCGGAAGTGTTTTAGACTTTGGAGTCAAGAGTCTAGTCATCTGGGTGTCCACTGTTGTGGAAAAGAGCTGGACATCAGGTCCGAAGGGAGGTGTATTTGGTTTCCGATGTTTTTTCTTTATCGACAGTTGTTTTGAAATCCCATTAGATCCTTTGTCCATTTGTCCTCCACCGTTGCAGAAAAGGTTCTGCGAGGTTGTCCTAGGGTTGTTTCATCCTTTTTTGATTCCCGCCATTTTGTCTCGCTGGTCCTTGGTGTTTTCAACTTTTGTCGTTGCGGCTCTAGAAAGAACTATTCTTCCGATAGTTTGATTTATTTGTTCCACTTGGTCGATATTCATTCGCTTGATTAATTTTTATTTTGAATCTGATTTTTCCAGTCTACAGAACTTGTTCCCTTTATGTTTTCACCATTACAACTCTCTAACCATCTATTGACCTGAGGTCTTAATCTCGCAAACTTCGATGCGAGTGCTGATTTATTTTCTCCCACCAACACCATTGCGGTTGTTCCGACATTTTCTTCATTTTCCGTTGTGGAGGAGATAGTGCCTTGGTCACTGATCCCATAGCCTCTTGTAGCCCAATGACCTATTTTTTTCCCATCGATTGCATGTTGACCACGACGTATATATAGTGGGGTTTGGGGGTTTCATTTTTTTATTGTTATTTTAGACTCTTCTCTGTGCTGTCATTTTCGCTCGAGCAGACCAAGATTCTCACTGTCGGTACCTTCTCTCCTAGGTGGCTCTGTCGTGGAATTTCAACGATTTTCCTCCACCAGTTGCACAGCACAGTGCCAGGTAGGCCCTTTTGCCCATTTTCTGTTCCGTTTGATTGGTTGAGCTACTTTTTTGTCCCCACAGTTAGTGTTTCCATAGGTTTTCCCATCCCGTCCTGTATATATTGTCAAGTTAAATTGTATGGCTGCCCAGTGGGGAGGTTTCTTAGTTGTTTGATGATGACTATCACGGCCGTTGAGGTTTTTCAGACTGCATTTGATTATCGGGGAAACCGATGCAAACGACCATTACGCTTCCCACACCAGTTTCCCCCAGCCTATGTGTGGCCGTCCGAGGGGGCGTTTTTTCAGGATTTTTCTTCCAAGAGGCCACGAGTTTAGTTCCATAGTTCAGTTGCCTTCATCGACGAGGACCACATTATTTTTTTTACTTCCCCCTTAGGGTAAGACTATTCAAATTCGAATCCGAACCCTGAACCAGTCTAGGTTAGAATTGCATAACCCAGTCAGACCGTGAAGTGAGAGTTTACAACTAGCTTTCCCTTATCTTCTAGTGCGCTACCACTTGAGATTAGGCACTGCGTAACGTTGTAATTCACAGCACTGAGAGGGGGTTTCTTGAAACTATTTTCTATTTAGCATAAGGAAGAATATTTTCGTCGGCCATGATTTTCTAAGTTACAACTGCGAATGTTGGTTGAGAGTTGGTTTTATCCCTGGGGCAGATTAATTTTATGCGGGAACATTTGGTTTTTTAGCATTGTTGTTTATTCTTCATAGTTGCACTCATGTTTAGCATAGATGAGGTAAAATGCTTATACAATTGCCTCTATTTTGAATGTTATCTGGAAATGACCCAACAGGACCTGAAAGCACTTTCTGTACATGACAGGGAAATTCCTCAGAGTCTAAGTTGTCTAAAAATCAGAAGAAGAAGGCTCCCATAGTTGAATAGGAACCTGAAGTCGAAATCGTTACCAGAGTTGAATACACCTACGAGGACACCAAATGCATAATTGGTGTGGAACTTGAATATCAATGGAGGGAAATTTACAGATTGATAATGCATCGAGAAGTACCTGACATAGGTTTTGAAGAAGAAACCATCTACGCAAATATAAATAGATCTTCCTTGATGAAAATTGCTACTAGACCTGAGCTCTTTTCATGCTTAGAGGTGATTGGGTGGATTCTTCCCAGGGTAGATGTAACCACCATGATTCTGGAAAATGTTGATAAACAAGGTTATGCTGCTTATAGCCCTAGATATGTGGCACTGGACTACCACTAACCAGAAGCACAAGTATACCTGACTAAAGACTGGCTGAAGGCCATCAGGATGGAGCTAGTCAAGACACTGAAAAGGATGCTCATGCCTGGCAAGAATTTTAGAACTAGGCCGACTGGAGAATATGACACTGCAAGTCTAAGAACCCCTTATAGGTTCTGTTAGCACCTGTATTGAACAAAAGCAATATAAGATCATGGGGGGGGATAAGATTGTGCTGTTTAAATACTTTGGTTTAAAGATATGATACAAAGGTGACGTGATGGTCTAAAAGAGAAGCCAAGTTAACAAAAATCCTAGGCTGTGATTGAAAGAAGGAGCCAATCCATGGCTAATACTCCCTTCGCCTTTCAAAACATGCGAGGAATATAGTAGAAGTTCGGGCCTTTAGCCGCCTGCACAAATCAAGGGTTACAAATTGATTCGGGGATGATCTGCGGTTCATAACCAATCCGCCGGGAGAAAGTGCAAGTTAGTTAAAGAAATGGGAGTTGGCGGAATCACATATATTCCTCTCGATCCGATGGTGGAGGGACGGAATCGGATCACATCGGCGGTTGGGATTGATTTCGCAGCCGGAACCCGCGCGGCGGATAAACACCAGAGCTTCCAGTGGAAGGGATGCATGGAGGGAAATCCGACGGCTGAGGATTAAAGACAGCGTGGATTGATGGCTATTTTGGTTTCCGGGAGATGAACATGCATGCGGGATAACCTTTGAGCCACCCGGCAGAACTCATTATATGCTGCCCGATCCAACGGTTGGAGATCGGAGGGTAATAGATCAACGGCTAACAATGATCCCGGAGGTCGAACTAGCACAGCGGATAATCCCGGAGTGCCCAGCGGAATTGGGTACGCGACTGAAGATCCGACGGTGCGTAGCTGAAGGGATATCGCATCAATGGCTGGGAGCAATTCCGCTAATTAAAGTTGCTCGATGGATAAAGCGAAGGATCCCAGCGTAATTGGATGGGCGTCACATGATCCAACGGATCGCCTGTAAAGGAAGATCAGATTGATGGCTGTAGATGTTTCCGGGACCCAGAGTTGCATGGTAGATAGAGTCAGATGGCTCAGCGAAAAATCACACGTGGTGTACGATCCGAAGGCTAGGAATTTGCACAGAAGAGATCAACGGTCGGAAATGAACCCGGAGGAGAAAGATGCACGGCTGTTAGAGATAAGTAGCGGTTGCGGAAATAAATGCTTCCCATGTGTCTAATCGGGGGTGTCCTATAAAGGAAAAATTGACCTCTCCAGCGATTATTTTATTGCTTGGGACCCAGCGAAAAGGACCTGTCGATTTGGGCGCTTCCAGTTGTCAGCACCAGGCGCATTCCGAACACACGCCTCCACAGTGAGCCAGGTAGGACCTTAATCCTATAATTCCTTCACTCAATTATCATTATAAATTAAGAAATGGATCAGCAGGGCGAAGCCTCTGTGTCTGGTCGGGTCCCGGATGAAAGAGAAGAATTCTTGGTAGATAGACACAGGGGTGTCTGCGATCCTTTCTTGTCTACAGGAAGTGTGTCAGGAAGCAAAGAGAGGCTATGGTCTTTTTTCTCGCAAGGGAATGACGTTCTGAATGTATGCAAGTCTTTTTTGTACTTTTTTGCCCTGGAGAAAACCCTCCACTTCCCTGAATTTTCCGAATGGTGCGCAGTAAATTATTCTCCCTCTCAGAGAGTCATTGTGAGTCGGTCCGCGTCGAAGATACTATGTAAAATTGATGCTTCGGCCATTAGGGAAAATCTTAGTTTGCCCAAAAGTTACCCTGTGAACCGTGAGTCTGTAAATGAGTCTATCCTTGCCGAGTTTTTTAAAATTTTCAACGATGACGCTCGCTCTCAATTCCTGTCAAGTATCCTAAAGGAAGGTCAGTCCCTTGAAGGCCTTACCTTGCCCTACCCCTTGCACATTTTTAGAACTGAAGTGCAGTGGGTAATGTCTTTGGTTTGTCAAGTGTTAGGTCTAGATGACGATTGTCATATAGGTGATGTTATCCTTAGTTTCCTGCTAAAAGTAAATTCTTTAAGTCCCAAGTCCCAGTCAGTTCCTGTACTTAATTTAGACGAATATCTGGCCGAAGCGATCCACCTCCAGTTGACTGAATTTCCCAAGGTCCAGTTTTTTAGGTTTCAAACACACTTGCTTAACATGTTATTATGTTCCAATGTTACAGAATTGAAGTTCATAAGTACTCTATCCTCTTCTGATTTGCCAAAGCAAATCAACCTGATCGAATTTGCCAATTCGATCATGTCCGAAATATACAGGATGCTATTTGATCAAGAATTGCCTCGGGTCCTTGATGAAATGAAATGTTTGATGCAGTCTTCACCCGAGGGGCGGGTGGGAGACTGGTTTCTGTACAGAGATTATACTGTTTTGAGAGTGTATGGCTTTACAGTTCAGCCTTATAGGTTTCCTTCCTTTTTGACCCCAAGGAGTTTTGCTCTAGAGTTTATGAGGCAAAGGTTGCTATCAGAGGAGGAGCATTTCAGTGCTTTCAAAAAATATTTGAATATTAAATTTCCATTTAAAGTTGGCCCTTTCATTTTTAAAGGCAAAGGTTCCCTAGCATGTATAGAGAGATTGATGGAGAATATGGATTTCGTAAAGGATGTAAATATGAACTATAACCCCCACCAGGTGATATCATTGAGAAAGCAAGCAAACAAAAACAAACCGTTTGAGCATCAAGCCGTTGAAGGGTTAGCTGAAATGGCTAATTTGCTGTAGTTCACTGACGAGTCCAAAACTGAGACAGAGACACATCCCGCATCTCGTTCAGAGATCCAAATTACAGAGGGTGTCAGTGTTGCGGTCAAGAGGAGTTTGGCAGAGGCCAAGAATATGGAAGTGGACGAAGAGACGCCCCGTAAGAAGGCGAAGCTGCTCGAAGGAGGTGATATGGTGGATGAAGAGATGCCCAGTATTTCCAAAAAGGTTGCCTTGGTCCCCATCAAGACCGTACAGGTCAGTCAGTTTTCTTTTAAAAGTTCAGAAGGTGACGTTAACAGCCCAGAATCCGGTCCCTTGTTTAAATCAAAAGAAGAGCTCAAGACAAGCTACCTAGAAAAGAGGAAGCAATCCCTGGAGGAAACACGAAATCTGCTCCCTAAGGTAAGGAACCTGTACAGTTCTAAAACATCCCTAGTTGCTGCTAGGGATGCTGAGAAAAATACTTTCAAAATGGCCATTGTGAATGATAAGAAAATGTCTAAGATAGAAATCCGTCTGGACAAAATCAGTACTCCAGACAAGATTCAGTTGCATAAGCAAACCAGCGACATTCTATATTCAGACCTGTTGCAGGCCATGATGAGGATAAGTAAGTTGCAAGTGTTGGTAGACAAGTTGGAAGTTCAACTGAAGCACGAAAAGGTCGAGAACAAAGCCAATGCCGTTCAAATCAGAAAAATGCAAACAGACATCGCTAGCTCTGACAATACCCAGGCTGTCAAGAAGTTGTTAGAGGAGAAAGACAATGCTCTACAGGTCCTCAAGAAGAAACTAAAGATCCCCGGTTCAGAACACGTCCAATCGGCCGAATTGATGGCCTTGCAAGAAGAAAAGGAGAAAATCCATCAGGAAATGATGGAATACAAAGGGAAGGCCGTCGAGCTACAGGAGGAAAAATGCAGATGGGAGGTCGAAAGGGAGGAACTGCTGTCCCAAATATCCATGTTGAAAAATGACCAAAATGACGAGAAGGAAATCATGGAGGAGCTGATGAGTCAAACCCCCACTGATGAGGATCTCTCCATTGTGAAAATAGACAAACCACTGGATAACTTCTCTGCTGACGACCTGTTGGTGTCCATGTCCCAGGTAAGTTTAAAAGATGAGGAAATCCGAGAGCTGACGACTGAGAATGAAAAGGTAAAGGCCGAATTAATCAAAATGAGTGAAAGCAAAAGACAGATCTTGCAGGAAAAGAATGAATTGCAGAAGAATCTCCAGGAGCTAAAGGAAAAATGCATTGGGAAGGTCCCCCTTCAAGGGGCGAAGCATATTATTTGGGATACCCTTACTATAGAGATTACTAAGTTCTGACATTACTTGAGTTTTATTGATGATTTGTGTACAGTGACAGAGTTGGCTCAGCAAAAACTAAATCTCGTGAATGAACACATGGTGAGAAGACCCCTCTCCATAGCCCAAAATACATTAAATTTCCTGAACTCACTATCGTACCAAAAGCTGCATGACATGGGCATAAAAGACCGAATCTCAATAGTGCTGTCTGCGAAGAAGATCATCCAAAAGCACCAGTTGATGAAGACTGTCCAAGACAAGTCCAATGAGTTGGTCGTGCAAGTCAAAGAGTTCAGACAGGAGTTTAGATATTTGTTCGAAGACAGATTACCGTCTTTCTGGGACAAAGAAGGTCGATTGCGCTCACCGGAACATTATCATCAGCTGCTTGTCCGGGCTCGCATGGATCACTCGAAATTTAATAGCTTGGAAAAAATCCTGTCAGGGCAAACTATTGTGGACATATTAGCAGAATATTTCAAAGTCTTACAGAAGTTCACCTTCATCAGAGCCAGGTTACCCAAGAAATCTTATGAAATCTTCAAAAAGAGAAGAAGGTTGTGTATTTGCCCTGGCGACTTCACTGTGAAATTGTCCCAGAATTCAAGAACGACATTCTGGCTTCAAGAAGACATACATGAGGTAACTCTGATACCGAAATCTTAAAAAGTTTTGAGAATCCAGAAAATTTGTTTAGAAGAAAGAATAAAGAGCAGGCAGATTTTCCTTTGTTTGTCTCCTCATCATCGCCAGATTCTCATACTGATACAGAAGGGGGATTCAGTACTGCACATGCCCTGTTGAGAACTAGATCCGAATTCGACCTCAAAGACCCTGAACTTGATCCTCATAAGGGGGAATCCTATTTGTTAGAATCCTTCTGGAGCGGCCTGCAACAGACCTCTAAAACCAAAACATCTACCTCTGTGCATCCTCTAAGCACTTCAGTTCCTGTAAACCCACCCAGACCGATGGCCGCTAGGTTTTCCCCCTTGTGTTTGCCTGCTGCTTTACATGATCTTCCCCAAAATTATTCTCAGAGAATTTCTTTGTTTGATGGGGAAGGTGATGTAACTGCAAAACAACATGTTTCCAAGTTTGAAGACTTCATTGACCTGGAGGAAGTAGACTACCTTGATGTTACCATGAGGTTATTCGCCCAAAGTCTGTCTGGAGAGGCGAAAAAGTGGTTTAAGGACCTTCCACAAGGGTCTATTGTAAATTTTCAGGCCTTTCAGAATGCATTTTTGGATAGGTGGGATGATAAACTGAATCCTCTGCAACTTTTGTCTCAGTATAACGGTCTCAAGAAAGGAGGTTTTGAGTCTGTTCACAAATTCTCAAGTAGATTCATGAGGGCTTATAACTCTATTCCAGAGGATATAAAGCCTTCTCCTGCAGCTGCTAAACTGCATTATGCTGGAGCTTTTGATAATGATTTTGCTTTTTCGCTGCGGGAGAGGAAATCAGCAACCCTTGCTGCCATGTTTACTGATGCCCTAGAAGTGGAGGCTAACATGATGGCAAGTGGAAAGATGAAACACAGAGACGTGGATAGGAGGAGGAAAGAAGAAAATGTACCTTCTGCTTCATCTTCTGCTGCAGATGTTAAGTTTGACATAATGCTGAAGACTATGGAGAAGTTGATGGATAAGTTAACCATGGAGGCTAGGCCTTTCAATAGAGAGCAAGGGGATCCCCAGATCAGGAATCCAAACTTCAGAAGACCAAATCCCCCTGTTCCCCCTCAAAATAGACAAAGAAACCAGAGGAATCCAAGAAACCAAGAAGAACAGCCCATCCGCCCACCTTTCCCTGAAAATTATGTTGGCGACGAAGAAGATCCACCGGAAAATGAGATCCA
>LPNX010594859.1:102426-110315 GCA_001517045.1 Pseudotsuga menziesii | reverse complement strand
GTCAGAGGACTTTATTATTTCAACGATTCCATCAAACATGTGGATGGAATGGCCTTGCTGTCGAATCTCCACCAAGGACAGCAGGCTTCTCTGCAACTCAAGAAGATAGAGAACGTTCTTCAACAAGAAATTATGGAATCCAGGCATCTTTAGTCGAATGGTGCCCATTCCCTTTGGTTTAACACTTGATTTATCTGCAAAGTAAACTATGCCATCTATTGTTTCATTCAGTTCTTCAAAACAGTCTTTTCTAAATGTCATATGTGATGTTGCACCAGTATCAAGCAGCCAACAATCTTTATAAGATGAAAGAGAAGTCATTTCATTAATTCCAAGATTACAATTTGCAACAATACAATGAGAAGAATCAGAAGATTTACTAGCATCTTGATGTTTATTATCATCTTTCTTTTGGTTGTGCTTGTCTTTGATGGATTCCCATGAAGCCCAACACTAGTCTGATGTGTGCCCAGTCTTTCCGCAACGCTTGCACTGCAAATCTGATCTTTTGGTGAAGTTATTTCTGCCCCCTCTGCCTCTGAAGCTTCTTCTTCCTCTGCCTCTCTTGCTGCTTTCTCCTTTGGGATGATCTTTGGATTGGTCTTTGGCATGGTTCTTTGCTTTTTGAGCAAAGCAAAGTGATTCTCCAGTAGGTTCGGTTGTCTTCTTACCAAAGGCTTTCTCTCTGTCAGTTATCTTTTCTACCAGGGTGTCAAATGTTAGTGATTTGAACTTGTCACTAGCTTGCAATGACTCAAGATAGTTGGAGTGAGTAGGATACAAAGATTTTACAAATGCTGCAAGAGGAAGATCTGGTGTCATACCAGAGGCTTGAATCTTGTGCATGATGGCTTTGATTTTAGAGGCAAGTAACATAGGATCATTGTCTTTCACTTCAAGACTGAATAATTTTAACATTAGTTGAATAACTTCCATTTCACTGTGTGAATCATACAGTTCTTTTAATGTTTTTAATGCTTCAAAACATGATTTTGCAGGCAATATGTGCTGGCTCACCTCTTCATTGACAGTGGCAGTGATTACAGCTAAGGCTTTCTTGTCTTTTGTTCTCCAAATGGCCTTCTCTTTCTCTGATTCTGAAGGTCTTGGGTCTATGGTTATGGATTTTCCAGCTTCTGTCTCTATTGTGCAGCCTTCGCAAATGCCGTCCCAAAGGTCATTGTAGATGAAGGTAGATTTGATCTTCCTCCACCATTCTGAATAGGTGTATTTTCCGGTGAGAGTGGCACCGACTATAGATGCTATAGATTGCATTATTACAACTGTCAGTGTAATTTTTAGAGAGAAATAGAAATTAATAACCTTGCAGGTCTACAGTCTCTGCCAAGGTGAATACAATGCAATTTTATAGCAAATAGATCAGATAGATACAAAATATATCACTGTCAGTTGGCTTCTTTATATCAGTCACTGGAAATATATAGCATACAACATTTGCACATATCAGTATCTAGAAATAGATGATATTCTTCAGCATAAAACACAGTCTTCAGCAGCATACAACTCAGCCTTCAACAGCCTACAACTCAGCCTTCAATAGGTTTTCAGCAGTCTGGGTTTACAAAGCTCAAAACACCAGCAACATATAAAAGTTTCCAAGCAGTATATATACTTAGCATATATATTAGTCAACATATATCAGTCTGTCTTCAATTTTTATATCAATCAATAAAATAAAACCAAGGCAGCCTTCAAGTAGAACGTAGCCTTCAAAATAGTCACCAGACTCTCTTCAACGCAGCCACCAGTAAACAGTCTCCACGCTCAACGCAGTCACACCAATCCTACCTCATTTATCAACAGCAAGTCGCTTTGATAAATAGGCAGTCTCCAATAGTGATACAATAGTGCGCAGTCTTCACAAAAAAATAGTCTAGGGTTTGTGCATTCCCCAAAAAAACACATCACAATATATCACAATATATCAAAAATCACAATATATCAAAATGATTCGCAGTCTCTAATTGTGCGCACAGCTTTCACCATTCACGCAGCTTCACCATTTAGGCTTCAGACAGCATACTTCAACGCATTGTTCAGGCTTCACAACATAGTTTCTTCTCCACAGTCTTTTCTCCACAGCATCACAGCTCGGGCTCTTCACGCAGCATACACAACGCGGGCTCTTCAGGCTTCACGTAGGTCTCTGTTTAGAGCTCGACAAGGCTTCACGCAGCACATTCGTTACTAGCTTACACCGTATATATACGAGCTTCACGTAGGCAGTCTCCCACTGCACAATCTCTCCACGCAGCCAGCGGTCTCTCTAGGCAGGTCGCAGCACAAAAATAGATGCAGGCTCCACGCACAGCCTTCACATCTCCACGCAGCAATCTTCACGACCAAATGTAGATAGCAGGTGTGAATCTTCACTGCACAATCTCTCCAGCACACAGTTTCAGGTCGAAAAGGAGAAACCCCAGGCACCAGTTTTCAGGCAACATACAACACATCATAGAGTCTCCACGCTCATCGCACCAGGCAGTCTCCAGGTCGCAACAACACTTCTTAGTAGTGTTCAGCTTCAACGCAGTACATATCTTCAGTCCAAATTCAATCAACAGCATGTATTATATACCATCAACAGCATGCAATGGTCTTCAAGTCTTCCAGAACGCAGCAATGGAATGAATTGCAAATTATCCCTCTTAGTAGCAACTGAACACACAGGGTAAAAGGCACACATCATGGAGATATTGTTTAGGAAAAATCAAAGGTATCACAACGTCCAGGAAACTAACAGGTCGCAGCTCACGCTCACAATACACGAGCCTTTACAACATCCTTTACAACACAGTAGGTCGCAGCCCACCAGGATGAAAATGCAGCAGAAGAATAACTCAGGATTAGGGTTAGGTATTGCATGCACGCAGAGAATAAACTTAGGCAAATGGAGTAACGCATACATTGCATGCGACTCCACTGGCAGACTGATGGAGCAGTCTGGCAATGGACTGGCAAGCAGAATGCCAGTAATGGGCAGAAATGCAACAGGAGTTATGGCAGACAACCCTGCTCTGATACCACTTGTTGGTAATAACTCCCGATCAATGTTATTCCCTTACCAAAGCAAATATTTATACATTACAATGGCGGTTGAGAACCAGCCTTTTCACCTTCCTATCTATTCATATTCCTATTTATTATTTATTTCCAATAATCCCGACGGATTATTCTAACACAAACTTTTAACTTGCTTTAATATAACTATTAATCCTTCAATATACTTCAATCTTCCTTCTCAATTGTTCATATTTCCCATCAAAACAACAATGAATGGGAAAATTCACCTTTGGTTCTCTTGAATAATAATCAAATGAAAGTTATATCCACCATCACCATGAAATGACATTGAAGCTTGATATCTTATCCTGTGTGCTCCTCAACCATGGAAGATGTCCTCAATGTTGCACCTGCATAACAAAAAGAATGATGGAGATGGTGTGGATTGTGAGTATCTTGAAAGGCAAGCTCGTGCTCTTGAAAAATATTGCGCGCAAATAGAAATTTTCAGAAAACACGCAGTGAAGTTGCTCTCGGACAATGACAATTCACTGTCTTAACAGTGCCACAACGCGCACGTGATTTGAACACTAAAAACGCGTACCCGATTTGTAGAACAAAAACGCGCACGCTATATATTCAATCACAATTAATGGAGTGGGTGCACGGCTAAACGTAATCAACTTGTATAATCTAATCAAAATTTAATACATAGGGAATTGTTGGCCTAAAAGTGGGATACGACCATTATGTCAATATATAAAACATGATGGATGGTTATTTGAATCTATTCCAGTATTTAAGGTTTAAATACATGATTTAAAACAATACATTTTCCTATGGTCTCATGGGGCATGTGTTGTTCCCAAAATAACCACAAATGCTTTATATAGGGATATTTATCCTATGAGTGAGATAAGCTTTCCATTTTGAGATATATCATGCCATAGATGATTATCAATGCTCATTTCATGGTCCATAGACAAAATATAAGGTCTTAATCCATGGCATTCACGTTTGGGGATCATAGGCCATGCGTGGTCCCTCAAGCCATTACACAATTCACGTGGATAAAGCCACCATATAAGCTCTGCATTGGGAATCTTTATCTTGTGAGCAAGACATAATGGTCATTTTGAGGTTTGTAACAACAAGGTAGTTATAGACTAAGGTTTGTGCTCTTCATTAAAGTATTGCAGTACCGATGAAAATTTATCCTCAAACCATTACTTGCAAATTATCCATTTTTCATTATTGATAAAAAATTTATAAAATGACTTGTGTATTAGGAATGTCGCTCCAACTACAAGGACCATCATCTTTCAACCATAGTGGTTATTATATTTTCTTGCAAATTTTGCATAGTTGTTTTCTATGTGGGTAATTAACAACTTCATAGGGATAATTCCATTAACATTCTTATGCTTGATAAAATATATTTGGGGCTCATATGGCATTTGTGGGACTTAGAACCACCACATAGGCCATACATTATTGGCATGTGATCAAGGTGTGGTGACAATTTCAAGTTTTACTACACTAGGGATAACTCTTACAACATAATCCATTGTATAGGGTTAAATGATAGGGAATTATACCATAACATTAGTTTCCTTCTAGGATCATAGGCCATGCATGAAGCCTAAGGCCATAATAAAGGGCCCATTTTGACCTTGAATTGGGTTATGTGGTACTCCATAGTGGTTAGAATAATATAGGGCTTCCAATTGCAATAACCAGGCCAAGATAAACATTGAATGGCAAAGCCAAGATGTTCATGATGTTGATGGTGATGAATGAGGTTGATGATGATGATGAGGATGACGATGATGAAAGTGATGTTCATGGTGAGGATGATGATGATGTTCATGATGTTGATGGTGATGATGATGATGATGATGTTCATGATGTTGATGATGATGATGAGGAGGAGGAGGAGGATGATGATGTTCATGATGTTGATGTTGATGATGAGGAGGATGATGATGATGATGTTCATGATGTTGATGGTGATGATGATGATGTTCACGATGTTGATGGTGATGATGATGATGAGGATGTTCATGATGTTCATGATGTTCATGATGAGGATGATGATGATGATGTTGACGGTGATGATGATGAGGATGGTGATGATGATGTTCACGATGTTGATGGTGATGATGGATGATGATGAATGATGATGATGAGGACGATGATGAGGATGATGATGATGATGTTCATGATGTTGATGGTGATGATGATGATGAGGATGATGATGATGTTCATGATGTTCATGATGAGGATGACGATGAGGATGATGATGATGATGTTCATGATGTTCATGAAATTGATGGTGCGGATGATGATGATGAATGATGATGATGTTCATGATGTTGATAGTGAGGATGATGATGATGATGTTCATGATGTTGATGGTGATGAATGATGATGATAATGATGATGAGGATGATGATGATGAAGGTGATGTTCATGGTGAGGATGATGATGATGTTCATGATGTTGATGGTGATGATGAGGAGGATGATGATGATGATGATGTCCATGATGTTGATGTTGATGACGAGGATGATGATGATGATGATGATGTTCATGATGTTGATGGTGATGATGATGATGTTCACGATGTTGATGGTGATGATGATGATGATGATGTTCATGATGTTGATGATGAGGATGATGATGATGATGTTGATGGTGATGATGATGAGGATGATGATGATGATGTTCACGATGTTGATGGTGATGATGAATGATGATGAATGATGATGATGATGATGACGATGATGAAGGTGATGAGAATGATGAGGATGACGATGATGATGAGGATGATGTTGATGGTGATGAGGATGATGAGGATGTTGATGATGTTGATGATGATGATGTTCACGATGTTGATGGTGATCATGAATGATGATGGATGATGATGATGATGTTCACGATGTTCATGGGCATGATGACTGATGATGAGGAGGAGGAGGAGGAGGATGTTGATGGTGATTAGGATGATGAGGATGCTCATGATGTTCATGATGTTCATGATGAGGATGATGATGATGATGTTGACGGTGATGATGATGAGGATGGTGATGATGATGTTCACGATGTTGATGGTGATGATGGATGATGATGAATAATGATGATGAGGATGATGATGATGATGTTCATGATGTTGATGTTGATGATGATGAGGATGATGATGATGTTCATGATGTTGATGATGAGGATGATGATGATGATGTTCATGATGTTGATGGTGATGAGGATGAGGATGATGTTCACGATGATGACTGAGATGATGATGATGTTCATGAAATTGATGGTGCGGCTGATGAGGATGATGATGATGATGAATGATGATGATGTTCATGATGTTGATGGTGATGAATGAGGTTGATGATGATGATGAGGATGATGATTATGAAGGTGATGTTCATGGTGAGGATGATGATGATGTTCATGATGTTGATGGTGATGATGATGATGTTGATGTTCATGAGGTTGATGGTGATGATGATGATGAGGATGAGGATGATGATGTTCATGATGTTGATGTTGATGATGAGGAGGATGATGATGATGATGTTCATGATGTTGATGGTGATGATGATGATGTTCACGATATTGATGGTGATGATGATGTTCATGATGTTCATGATGTTGATGATGAGGATGATGTTGATGGTGATGATGATGAGGATGATGATGAGGATGAGGATGACAATGATGATGTTCACGATGTTGATGGTGATGATGAATGATGATGAATGATGATGATGATGATGACGATGATGAAGGTGATGAGGATGATGAGGATGATGATGAGGATGAGGATGATGTTGATGGTGATGAGGATGATGAGGATGTTCATGATGTTGATGATGATGATGTTCACGATGTTGATGGTGATGATGAATGATGATGGATGATGATGATGATGTTCACGATGCTGATGGGCATGATGACTGATGATGATGAGGATGATGAAGATGATGATGATGATGAGGATGATGTTGATGGTGATTAGGATGATGAGGATGTTCATGATGTTGATGATGTTGATGATGAGGATGATGATGATGATGTTGACGGTGATGATGATGAGGATGGTGATGATGATGTTCATGATGTTGATGATGAGGATGATGATGATGATGTTGACGGTGATGATGATGAGGATGGTGATGATGATGTTCACGATGTTGATGGTGATGATGGATGATGATGAATGAGGATGATGGGGATGATGATGATGATGTTCATGATGTTGATGGTGATGATGATGTTCATGATGTTGATGATGAGGATGATGATGAGGATGACGATGATGATGTTGATGATGTTGATGGTAATGAGGATGAGGATGATGTTCACGATGATGACTGATATGATGATGATGTTCATGAAATTGATGGTGCAGATGATGAGGATGATGATGATGATGATGATGATGAATGATGATGATGTTCATGATGTTGATAGTGAGGATGATGATGATGATGTTCATGATGTTGATAGTGAGGATGATGATGATGATGTTCATGATGTTGATGGTGATGAATGAGGTTGATGATGATGATGAGGATGACGATTATGAAGGTGATGTTCATGGTGAGGATGATGATGATGTTCATGATGTTGATGGTGATGATGATGATGATGATGTTCATGATGTTGATGGTGATGATGATGATGATGATGTTCATGATGTTGATGGTGATGATGATGAGGAGGATGATGATGATGATGTTCATGATGTTGATGTTGATGATGAGGAGGATTATGATGATGATGTTCATGATGTTGATGGTAATGATGATGATGTTCATGATGTTGATGGTGATGATGATGTTCATGATGTTCAT